>CAUYQV010007483.1:0-22561 GCA_963574575.1 Galagoides demidoff
ATGATGGCTGCAACCAAAAAATGGCCAGCGCTGTGGTGGGCGCCTGTAGTCCCAGCTACTTGGGAGGCTGAGGCAGGAGACTCGCTTGAGCCCAGGAGTTGGAGGTTGCTGTGAGCTGTGATGCCACAGCACTCTATCCAGGGGGAACAGCTTGAGGCTCTGTCTCAAAAAAAAAAAAAAGAAAATACATTGTTATTGTTTAAGAACAAGAAATAAAAGCTTGTCTGAGGACATAAAACTGGATACAATATTACAATTTCCAATGTTCTTTATTTATTGTTCCTACAGACCTGAATTTGAATATGGTTGTATTTTTCTTTATCCTGAAGAACTTCTTTGGTATTTTTTGCATAGCACAGCCACTGGAAACATACTCTTTCTGTTTTCTTTATCTGGAAATATATTTTAATTCACTTTCATTCATTTAGGGTCAATTACTAGATAGCAAATAGAGTAAATGTGGTTTTTGTTTTTATTTTGTTTCCACCAGAACATTTGTTTTGTTTTGTTTTTTGTTTTTAGAGATAGGATCTTACTCTGTTGTTCTGTCACCCAGGTGGGAATACAGTGGCCTTGTCATAATGGTTCACTGCAACCTTGAACTCCTAGGCTCAAATGATCCTCCTGCCTCAGCCTTTAGAGTAGATGGAACTATAGGTACATGCCACCAAACTGGGTTAATTTTTAAAACATTAAAAAATTTTATTAAAAAATTTGGTGGCAAAAAAAATTAATAATTTTTTGTAGCGATAAGGTTTCACTATGTTGCCAGCCTGGTCTCAAATTCCTGTCCTTAAGCCATCCTCCCACCTTAGTCTCCGATAATGCTGAGATTACAGGCATGAGCCAGCCCCAGAACTTTAAAGATATTGTCTAGCTATCTTCTGGTCTCAATTATTTTTCTGATGAGAAATCATCCATCATTCAAATCATAGTTCTCTTGTATATAATGTGTAATTATTCTCCAACAGCTCTCAAAATATCTTTAGTTTTCTACTATTTGATACTAATATGTCTAGATGTCAGCAATGCAATTCTGAAACTGGAGTTAATCAAACTTTACAAGTTAAGGGTACAGTCCTCCACAAGACTCCCCTTCAGAAATCAGCTGCAAGTTCTAGGATTCCAAAGTCACCTGTTATTCTGACCAACTGGCTATGACTTCAAAGGTTCCCACTGTTCCTCATGTTAAGATGACCCACAGAACTTAAGAAAGCACTAAACCTGTAGGAAGAGACCCTCTGTGAGTCTCTTCATTGGCTGGTCTGACCTACATCCTTCTTGATAAAATTTTACCTACAGGTATAGTGCTTTCTTAACAAGGTCCCAGACACAATGCTTCTGTCTTCAGAATATCACTTTTACCCAAACATTGCTATATAATTAACACTCAGGAAAGCTCACTTGAGCCTTGGTTCCCAGAGTTTTTACTGGAGTTTCACATGTGGGCATAATTGATTACGTAACTGACCACATGATTGAACTCAATCTCCAGCCCCCACAAATAGGTAGAGCTGACATCATGTGTGGTAACATAGTTGAACTTTCTCATATAACCAGCCACCTGAATCTGCTCATTTGCATAAACCCCAGGTATAGTACCGGGGGCCCATTATGGATAATAAAGACCTATCACTCCAAAAAGACCTAAGCAGTTATCTCCCAAGAACCAGGGACAAAGGCCAGCCAAACTCTACTATACAACAGTGTAGTTTTCTTTGTATTTATCCCAATCAGTTTGTTGAGCTTCTTGAATGTGTACATTTATGTCTTTCACCAAATTTGGAAACTTTTCAGTCTTTTTTCCCTTAAATATTGTTTCTGCTAGTTCTTTAGCTCCTCATCTCCTTCTGGGATTCTAATTACACACCTTCCTTTTGATATGGTCCTTGAGGATTTGTTTCTTTTATTTCAAAATTTTTTATCCATGATCCTCAGGTTAGATTATTTCTAATTTATCTTCAAGTCAGCTGACGCTTTTGTCACCTGCATTCTTCTGTTAAGTCTATCTGGTAAATTTGTATGTCAGATGTTACATACTTTAGTTTTGAAGTTTCTGTTGGCTTCTTTTTTCTTTGTGTCTATTTCTCTGCTAAATTTACTATATTTCATTCATGATGCCCATATTTTCCTTTATGTCCTTGATTTCTTTCTTTTATGTCCTTTAAATCCTTGTCTGAAAATTCTATTTGTTGCTCTACATTGATTGTCTTTTTAAAAAATGAGTAACATTTTCATGTTTCTTGATTTATTAAGTAATTTTGGGTTGTATCCTTGACATTTATATTCATCAAATTTCTCTTCAGAAACAAACTGATAGAAGGTTTCTACCTATGTATATATGTTTACATATATATAGGCAGTCCTCAAGTTATGAACATCTGACTTAATGTAAAACTTTCACTTACAAAGAGAGGCAATTACACTAAGTCCCTGAGTTATAAACATCTGACATGACTCACAGACAGGAGCTATTACAGGTAATAGGTAACTTTACATGTTCTAATTTACTTACAAATTCAAACAGAACCTAACTTGTTTGTAACCTGTACACACACACACACATACATACATACAAGTATATATGAAGGGGAGAGAGAGAGAGATTTATTATGAGAGATTGGCTCAAAATTCATCAAGGCTGAGAGGTTTCTTGATCTCCCATCTGCAAACTGCAGGCCCAGGAAAGCTGATGATATAGTTCCAGACGAAACATGAAAGTCTGAGAGTGGGGCAGTTAATAGTATAAGTCCCAGATTGAGTTTAAAGGCTGAAAAACCTAGAACACTGATGTCCAGGGCAAGAGAAGACAGATGTCCCAGTTCAAGCAGAGACATCAAATTTGCTCTTTTTTTTACCTTTCTGTTCTATTCAGGCCCTCAGTGGATTGGTTTCTGTCTACCCAACAAATTGGATGTTGAGGAGGTCAATCTATTTTATTCAGTCTATGATTCACATACCAATCTTATCTAGAAACACCCTCACAGATACACCTAAAACTAACTCTTTAGGCATCCAAGTTGGCACATAAATTTAAGTGTCACAGTATTATAAATGTTATTTTTCAAAGATCTTAGAGTTTATAATACTCTATTTAAAATATTATTTTTTTGTTTGTTGGTTTGGTTTAGCATGTAGTTAACTTGACTGGGCTCTATTGTTTGGGTAGCAACTTAAATCAAGTCAGGTTTTTTTTTTTTTTAGATAAGTTCACACTTGTCTCAACCAGGCTAGAGTGTAGTGGCATCATCATTACTTGTTGCAAACTCAAATTCCTGGGTTCAAGTAATCCTTCTGCCCCCTTAGCCTCCTTAGTATCTGGGACTCCAGGCACACATCATCGCACTGGGCTAATTTTTCTATTTTTTGTAGAGATGGGGTTTTGCTCCCACTCAGACTGGCCTCAAACCCCTGGCCTCAAGCAATCTTCTTGTTTACAAGCATCAGATACCACACTTGGCCATAAAGTCAGTTCTTTTAGATTGGGCTTGGCTGCTTGAAGTTTATCCAATTCAGGCATGATTCGGGGGGTCACAAAAGATTTGGGCAGAGTTTATGAGCAGAATTTGAGGATCCCTTTCTTTAGCCCCCTCCTTTTCTGGATTTCGCCCCTTACTTTCTAGGAAATGTAATTGCCCCAAACTCCCTAAGTCTTCAAACCAGAAAACCTGGTGTTTTTTTTATCAAAATTTTAGCCACTTTGCATGGAGCCAACTGAAGCTGGCCCCTCAGCCTGGAAACTATGAATATGGGAAGCCTGAGTTCCTCCTTTCATACAGATGTCAGCCGCCTTTCAGAACCTGTCTGTGTTTGGTTAGTCTCCAGCGAGAGGTCCTTCAGGCAGTTGTTCTTTATATTTCAACCAGAACTTATAGATGGGACAACTATAGACAGGGGCAGCTCAGCTTGGTACTCTTTCTGTAGGTTCAGAAAACTTAGGCTTAGGGAAATTTTCCTTGTTTAAAGCAACTTAACTGGAATTAAGGCTTGGCACCCAAGGTTGAGTTGTGGTAGTTAACTAGAGGTTAGGATAAATCCATATTAATTCTAAATTGTGCAATTTTTAAAATGAAATAAATATCACTAATTTCAATTAATTGGAGAGACAATTAGTTTTAGTCAAAATTCTATATTATAAAATCTTGTAAGCAGAAATGTTGTACTATGATCTCTCACTAATTTTTAAGGACTTTGCTAGCAAAATGCTGCAAACAGAGGTTCCTGAAAGATACATTTTATTAATTTTCTAAAAGTTGTTTGATATGTACACAAATAATTCTAATGTTAATGTTATGAAAAAAATTAATATACACAAACACAACAGTAATTACTTCTCTGGATTATAGTATTTAGCATGGGTTTGTTCTGTTGTTTATGATATTTTTAGCCCATATTGTTTTGCAATAAGAAAAGGAATAATTTGAAATTTTAAAATGAAAAATAAAAATAAATCCTTAAATTATTTCATTCACATTAAAGGATTTTTAAATTTTACCCCCCATATTTCTTTTTGGATACAGAGTCTTACTCTGTCAGGTTGGGTTGAGTACAGTGAAATCATTAGTTCGGAGCAACCTTAATCTCTTGAGGTAAGCAGTCCTCTTGCTTCAGCCTCCTGAGTAGCAGGGGACTACAGGCATGCACCACAATACCAAGCTAACCTTTCAATTTTTAGTAAAGATATGGTCTGGCTCTTGCTCAGGCTGG
Source organism: Galagoides demidoff (assembly GCA_963574575.1). NCBI lineage: Eukaryota > Metazoa > Chordata > Mammalia > Primates > Galagidae > Galagoides > Galagoides demidoff. Next base: position 4,708 of record CAUYQV010007483.1, read on the forward strand.
TCTTATACTTGTGACCTCAAGCAATGTGCCCTCCTTGGCCTCCCGGAGTACTAAGACTACAGGCATGAGGCACTGTACCCAGTCTACCCATGATTTTCTTACAGATTGTATATTTAATGCTTCATCCAAATCACTAGAAATTCTAAATTATTATGGGCTCTATTGAAAATACCAAAATATAACAAATAATCTAAGCTGTTTCCAATTAATGTCATAATAAATTTGTGTCCATATACCATAGTATCATTAAATAAGCAAAGGATTAAAATGCTTAATTAAGGGAACAAGCTTATGTAGAAGAAAATATTCAGAATAACCATGAAAGTAAATAAGCAGATGTTTTGAAAGCAAAAATCTACGTTAGTAATCTTTTTACTGATTATTTGTACTCAGAAGTTAGCAGTTATCTCTAGGTTTTAAAGAAAAATTTAGGCTTTACATTCTTTCCAAGTAATGGAATGTTTTTTAAAACTTAAGGATTACTGTTGCAGATTGACTTCTCTGGGAAGCAGGTACTGTGATAGTATTTAGGGGGACAGGATGAGAAGGAAGCATGGAGAGAAAGATGTTTAGGTGTGATGCATTTCCAATAAAGTCCTTATTCAATTCACTGGGGAGCTCTGAAGTTGAAACAGTCCATCAGAGTTGTCCATACTGGCCCACCTGCCAGGCTTTATATCCTTTCCTTTGTTAGTTATAGGAGGACCACTCATGAAAGGTGTGACTTGAGCAAAATGTCTCCTTCCATCAGAGGCAATCCTTAAAGGGTATAACAGCTAAAGGCTGTGCAATGACATTGTAAACTAAAAGTAAGATTCTTAGCCCCCCCTCCCCCCCACCATTGACTGAGCAGACCCACTGTGGGCCAAAGGAACTCTAGAGAAACCTAAAACTGAATTCTCAGCAAGTAAGGGAAAAGAAACCAGGCACAACTCATTAAATCCCCTCCTCTATGGAGTTAAAGTAATTGTGAATAAAAGCTAAGGCCAAGCAAGGCAAAAGCGAAGTCACACCTGCAGGCCATCAATTTGATTAACTGAAGAGATGACTATGATTCAGGACATTATGGTTTTCTCTATGATTAAGAGATTTCCTTGTATTAAAGTGTAACTTTCTACTGATTCCAAGCCTTTAGACAAAGCTTTATTTCTGTAGCAAATTATAAATCAAAGAATCTCTAAACCCACCTATACCCTGTCAGCCCCCCCCCACTTCAAGATGTATACTTTCCATGATTTTACCTGCAATTCCTGTCTCCCTAAATTAATAAAATCAAACTGTAATATGACCCTGACTGCCTTGGGCACATTTCCTCAGGACCTCTTGCACTATAATCACTCATATTCAGCTCAGAATAAATCACTTTAAATTATTTTACAGTTTGAATTTTTTTCCATTAACAACATCACTTCCAACAAGTCCTTCTCAAAGGGGGATCTTGGTGCAATATCTCCATGTTTACCTCAGTCATGAAATGTCCTTTCTACTGGACAATTTAACTCAATGCAAGGTTCAATATGAAACAAATAAATGTTTATCACTGTATTTAAGGAAGATTGGAGAAATGGGCAGTGAAGGGTCCATTTATGAAAGGTAGTTGAAACACAGTATTTTTCATTAAAAAGAAGAGAGCTAACAAGAAGTACATAACTGTCGGGGAGAAAATGTCTAAGAAAACACAAGTTTTGTATAAGAATAATAATATTCTAGAGCATATTTTGCAGCTAAATCTCTTTAGAGTTATAAGGTTGAAAACAGAATGCACCAACAAGTACTCTGGAAAGTGAAGCCTCTGAGGAATGTGTAGCCTCTGTGTAGGCCTACGGTGCAGGAACAAGAGAAGGCTGTGCACCAGGAACCACAGAAAGAAGAAAGAAGAACACAAAAGTCTAAGGAACAAGGACCAGCAACAGAAAAATATACCAGGCACAAGGAAGAAACGCTCTGCAAAGTCAAAGGGCACACAAATATAAGGTGTATACAACCTTTACTCAGGTTAGATTAAGTCATCTGGCACCCTACATATCCACGTCTGGACATACATAGAGCTACCAAGAAGTAACTAGAAGTATTTTAGATACTATCTCTGGCAGAGTGTGCCAAATGGAAAGAGGAGAGTAAAGATGGTGAGAAGGGTTTGAAATTGGGATATATTTTGGAGACTTAGCCAACATGACTCTCTAATAGATTGTACATGAGAAGCCAAGAAGAGTGGAATCAAAATTGACTAAAGTTTTTTATTTTATCAGTTAAGTGGATCATGATGTTAACAACTAAGATGCAGTGACTGAGGAAAGAGGACTTTGTGGAGAGCTGGGGAGGGAGAATCAAGAGTTTTGTCTTGGAAATGTTAAATTTGAAATACCATTTTCTGAGGACCTATGCCATTAATAAAGATGAGGAATAAAAAGTGGATCAGTCATTCCCTGATCTGGTTTATCAATAAGTTCCTACAGAAGCTCTGGGTCAGAAAGTTCTATATCCTTGCATATATACTACAAGCTGGGAGATCTCAGTCTGGGATCTGTGAACTTCTTATCCCTATTTGAAGAGGCTTTTTGGGATCCTCAAAGGTCCTTAAATGGAATGAAATTTTTAATATGTATATTCACAGAGAATTTGGGTAGGGAGCATGTACAACTTTCAAGTTCCTAGGAAACTCTGAAAAAGTAATTCTGGAAAATAAAGTTAGATAATTCCTAATGTCTTGCCTTCTAGGTTTTATTTTTATTTTTCCTTTCTTTTGTTTTTATGATTGTATAAAACAAGAGAAGACACTAGAGACTGAATTATTATTAAAGAACTTAAAATATATGTAAAGAAAAAAATATATTTTAAGAGTTAGCTCTTTTTTTAAATTTTACTTCATTAGGAATACAGATATATAGAGGGTAGCCTAGAGTAGATACCCAGATACCTTTTTAACTCCTTATAATATTCGGGGTTCTTTGGCATTTCTTGTTGTAGGCTATCCTATAAGCTGTTCTAAGCTCTCCTGCTTGGCTAAACAACGTATCTTCTTCTTCCTTGCCATATTTAGGGGCTATCTTTTATCTTGAATTTTTTTAGCTTTCCCATTGAGTTATATCTAAGGCATTAATCCTGTCTATGAGTAACCATCACATCAAATGAGGTTCAATCAGGGAAACAGAACACAATGAATAGCATAGAATAAGGGATTTTTACAGGTTTTAGAATTCACACTATTGTGGGATAAGCTGAGGAAATAAAGGTCTGAAAAGTAATAGTTGGAGGATCAAAGAAAAACCTCTAACAAGGGACCACGGAAGGAGTTTGTGAAGAAGTCTGCAGAAGACTATTGCCTCTGCATCTGGTAGTGAATCAAAAGTCATGAAAGTCAGCAGGCCAGAGAATCAGGAGGAACATCTGGGTGTATAGTAGGGTCAAAGACAAACAAGAACCTACAGAGACAAACTAGAACCTATACTGATCATTCACTACATCAAACCCCAATGATGCAGGTCAGCCCAGGAATTGGAGAAGCTCAAGAACTGGAAAAGCTGTGAGTCTGGGTTCTGCCAAATGTGAACAAGGTGAGCCAGGATGTTAGTAACAACGTACACACAACTTGAAAAATTGTAGCAATACCTAGGGCTCTGTACCAACCTCCACAGTGTAATAGTTGCTGCAACTCCCGTCTAAATCTCATACAAGTTTATCTAATGGGCAACTCTAAGTTGAGACCAACATAGGGAAGGAAATTCTGGAAACCACAGTTACAACTGAATTAGCACCATGTAAAAATGGCGATAGACCTGACCTTCAAACACACCATGAGACAAAAGGCAGTGATTCACCCCCACCTCTAATCATGACCCTATTAATTAGACATGTTGTAGACTAGGTGTATTTTAGACCTGTAGAATGTGGAAGAAGAGAACTCAACGAACTCCACTTTCTGATTCTGACCACCCAACAACTCCACCAGAAATTCTCAGACGTTATTGATACCATTTCGTCATCAGTAGATTCTTGGTCTGGGTAATTTGAAGAATGAATCCACAGACCACAGATCAGTAGTAAGACAGAATTTATTTTATAGAAAAGAATACAAAAACACCAAAGCTCCTGGCAGAGAGAAAAAAACCCAAGTTGGGGGTGGGGGGTAATCTCTCTGGGTTCTTTGTCCAGGGGTGTATATAGTTGCTTGGGTCCTTTGTAGTTATAGTTAGGCCAGGTCTTGGTAACAAATGAATGGATTCCCTTTTGTTCCCAGGACTAGGAAACCTACATGAAATTGACCAGGCCTAGGAAATAGGTGGTTCCCTTTTGGGAGATAGCACCCCCAAATAAATATCACTGATTATAACAGAGAAGTTGTAAAGAAACAAAATTCATATTCATGTCTTTTCCAGCCCCCTCATGCTGTTAATTAGTTAACTGAGAAAAAAGAAATGACAAGAATTTCAGATTGTGCAGAGAAGCAAGAAAGAATAGAAAATAATGTTTCAAATTCAATTCCAGCTCCAATTTCATATTTCCCCCAAAGGAAATGTCTCTACTGAATGACAAGTTGTAGCTGACAGATCAAGATGAGATAAAGGCTTTATGTCAAAGTAAATTGCAAAATCCAAACTCAGGTTTCTAAGGAAATGATCCCAAAATTTTTGGATCTCTCAGGTTCTCCACTCCACTGAGGAGGGAGGAGAGAAGATGCTTGATCTCTTTCTTCACTCTCACTTGGATGGGCAGGGGTCTCCACCGAAGTCTACTGAGAGAACTCACTAAGTTACCCCCGCAGTGGTAAGACATAATAACTGCAGTCTAAGTACTGTCCAGAGAAATCAAAGGAGGGAAAATGGGCTCACCAATCACTTTGGTGGTAAAGCAGGAGGATTTCCTTTGTGATTGGCCTGTACTCCCGAACTTGCCCAGATAAAGCCTACCTGGAGGCTTCCCATAGCCTGGAGGTGGACTGTGTTTGGCAGAGCACTCACCTCGGATCTGATCCAACAGGGATAATGAAAGAGATAAAGGGCTCCCTTCACAATCATGAAATCTAGGTGGATACGAGATCTCTGGAGGTAAAAAGGACAAAGAGAACCTAAAGCCACCACTCAATTAGAGATCTGTCCCCTAGGGAACTAGAGGTAAGAAACTCCTCTAAGTACCCACAAAAGCACCTATGAGACCTTTAGCCCTAAATATTTGCCAATCCCCGGAACTCAAACCTAGCCCACAAAAGACAAGCTAAGTAAGAATTTTCTTATTACTTTTTACCTCTCATACATTAATCTGAAACATCCTGAATAGAAATTTAGTAAGCTGGCAGCTAAAATCAGTACTAGCTAAAGGAAGGGAAAAGACTTAACTTTAAATTAAATTCAGAATTTTCTTTGTAATTCAGGAACCAACATTCTAACTTCTGAATCTGGAGAGTATTTTGGGCCTTAATACGTTTTTAGGACTACTCATTATCTAAAAGTGAGCAGAAAATCTTGAAATTCAAATTCAATGGTGAGGAAAATCTTCCATCCCAGAAAAGATTTAAGCGACAATGAGAGACAAAAAAAAAAAAAAAAAGAAATTATTAAGTCTTATGATAGGGCTTGTCCAATATAAAGTAACATAAAATATAAAACTATCCACATATAAACCTTCCACCAACTCCACTCTATCAGGTTCCCTAGAATAAACAAGTTGTTCTTCACACTTTCTAGATTGAGATTCATCCTTTCCTTTGTTTATCAGAAACTTTATTACCATTTTGTTAAGTGGTGTGAGGGGACAGGGAGTGTAGGCCACAACATTTAGGTATAGTTGCAAAACTTGGTGGGTTTTTCTCCTTATTTATTATTAATACACACTAAGGCTTTAGCCTAATTTTTCTTACTAATAATTATGTAAAAGAATTATATAAAATAAAATGTTCTAAGGATTATATGATCATTTGATACCTTCATTTTTCCTCCTGTAGTAGCATTCAGTTTGTTCAACCAAAATGGGGCATACCCAATCACTTCAACTGCCTTGTTAGAGACATTTCCAGGTCAAATATCAATGGGTTATAGACTGAGAAAAGGACCCAGCAGATACAATTTCTGCTGTGTACAGTGAAATAATAAGAACAGAAAGAAAGTTCTAGTGGGTTGAAGAGTGAATGGAAGATAAGGAAATACATACAAGAAATGAACACAAAAATTTTGGGGAGCTCCACAGTAACCAAATGAGATATTCCATTCTATTTCAAGAACTAAATTGAATGAATGAACTGAATTTAATGGCCAGTATAATTATTACAGATCTAATTTTTAAAAATTATATTCAAATGCTTATGCCCCCTTAAAAAGGGGGCATATTCGAAAAAATCTATATTTTTTATGTTCTATGTAACTCTTAAATAAAATGAATTCTCAATAAACCTCTTTTCTACTTTCTTGTCTTCTAATAATATATGTATTCTACACCATCTCATGTATAGTCTCTGCCGTGTGTATGTAAGACATACAATGAGTGTAATATGCATAAGTGTTATTCCACCCCCAAACTATGCCTTATCATGTATAGAGTGATAGTCTATCATGTGTGCATAGGACAATGACTAACCTATTCATGCGATACCTCCTTTTAGTAGAGAATATTCTAGTTGATTAATTTATAATGCGGTAGTAATAAAGACTTAAAATAATACATGAATATGTTAATATAAGCATTAATTTCCTTATTTTGTTCCCTATTCAGATTATCAGAGAATTCTATTGTATTGTCAGTGATTATTACTTGATGAAGTCTCAATATTAAGTTACTAAGAAAATCAGTTAGGTAAATGAGAATCCTGTATACACCACTAACTTTCCTGCTACACAGCCATTTTGTTCAGAAGAATGATTACAAAAGCTCTTTCTGGGTATTCCACTGTCATTCTTATATCTGTCAGTGACTGAAAGAAAGTATTTTTAAAAAGAGCAATCTATGACTAGTAGGATAGTAGAAACCCTTTAAAATATTTTTCTTCTTCTACTACAAGTAGTTGGCAATGCAAGTCTTAAAAACACAATTCTATTAGTTCTCAACATTTGTAGAAATACTTTTAAGAAAGTAACCTTTAAATCAGAGGTCCCCAACCTTTTTGGCACCAAGGACCAGTTTCACAGCTTTAAATTATATATCTGAAGTTAAAAGAAAGGTGCATTAAGGGCAAAGGAAATCATGTTCAATAGGAATGAGTTTTTCCACTGATTATAAATTCAGGTATCAAAAAGATTAAAATTTGTTTCTTTCTGACATTGACGCAACTACTCTGCTTCGTTACTTCAGTATCCTCAACAGGGTCCCAGCACATAACCAAATATGTGGGATAAATTAACAGTCAGAAACTATTATATGAATGAATGATGTATGAATGAACTATAAATTCCTAGGAAGAATGACAATAAGATAAATCCATTTTTTCCTTCACATAGATCTTTTTTTAGGACAATAATTACCTGGCCTGAGTCCCTCACTTTGACAATGCTTTATTTTATGATGCAGAACATAGCTTGTATAAAGACCTCATTTGTTCTATCTATTTACCTTTTTCATTTGGGAAAAAATAATGGTTCTCAGAGTTACAATATTTAAAATAGCATGAAACTAAAAGAATATTTGACATGTTATTTGGGGGGATTATATGGCTAATGAGAAAGAATAACTCTATGCCCCATTTCAGGTGACTTGCATGCTATTGGAGTTACAGTACAAGGCCTGTGCCACATAGACCCTGTTATCTCCTCTTGGGCAAGCAGAACCAAAAGCATGATAGACAAAAGATGGGAATCTAATTCAGGTGAGAAGACAATACAAGATTGAGACAATCTACAAAGCAGAGAATCAAGTTCATTTTCATTTTAGTCAATTGACAAAATTAAGTAATACACCATCAATATAGTAATTAAGTAATAACAAATATTAGATTTGTTATTATATAATTGTCCATTTAATGTTTAAGAGTGTTTACACTAAAATGTTAGATTAAATGAAACATGGTGTCCAATATTAGATCCTGGAACAGAGAAAGCTCATAGCTGAAAACCAGTGAGAGCAAATAAAGATTGTAATTTTGTTAATAATATTATACCAACATTATTTTTTTAGTTTTGACAAATGAGTATAAAAAATGTTAACATTAGAGGAAAAAGAAAAAAATGTCAACGTTAGAACAAGCTGGCTAAAGGTTATATGGAAACTCTTTGAGTCCCTTGTAAATTTTCTGTAAATTTAAAATTGCGAATTAAAATATTTATTTAATTTTTTAATTAGAACAACTGTAGTTTATACTGAAACATTTTTAAAATCACACTGTGAGTTATGCCAGTGGCTCATTTGGGACTATATGCAAGATTCTCCAGTGGTATTAATTTTAATAGTTGTCTATACTTTAGTCTTGTGAGCAGTCCTCTCCTCTCAATAGTGGAAGCCATTTTTCTTCCAATAATTCCAATCACTTCTGCATTAGGTCTGTCCATTTCACCTCATGTTAATTTTAGCTGCACATTTTAAAGGGGACAACTTCCAGGTACACAATGTTCCTTTTACTATCTGGTAACCAAAGCTGTAATAAATACTTCAGGCCCTAACCACATTTTGTTCAAGGTATGTATTATGCTTTCTCCTTTGCTTACAGTACATACTGATCCTTATCACTGTTAGATATTTTGATATCAATTTCTCATTTTAAAAAATTTGTTGTGGTTATTTTACCATGTATATGTTATAGGGAAGAAAACTATTTGGACTTGTGTTTACTAATGATAAATAAGGAGTAGCTAGACATGGTGGCACATGCATGTAGTCCCAGCTACTCAGGAGGCTGAGGCAGGAGGATTGTTTGAGCCCAGGAGTTTGAGGATGCTGTGAGCTAGGCTGAGGCCATGGTACTGTAGCCTGGGCAACAGAAACAGAACGACCGGCCTGGTGCAGGCCTCATGCCTATAATCCTAGCACTCTGGGAGGCTAAGGTTGGGTGGATTGCCCTGAGCTCACAGGTTTGGAACCAGTCTGAGGAAGAGCAAGAGATTCCACCTCCAAAAATAGCCAGGCATTATGACCAGTGCCTTTAGTACCAGCTACTTGAGAGACTTAGGCAAGAAAATTGCTTAAGCCCAAGAGCTGGGAGTTGCTGTGAGCTGTGATGCCAGAGCAAGGGTGACAAAGTAAAATTATCTCAAAAAAAAAAAAAAAAAACAAAAGAAAAGAAAAAAAAGAAGCTTGGCACATAAGTACTATTCTGACATAATAAGGCCTAGTAAAAACAGTAGCAGCAAATGTTACTAAGATTAAACTGAAAATATTTGCTAGGCATGATGGCTCATGCCTGTAATCCTAACAATCTAAGAGGCCAAGTGGGAGGACTGTTTGAGGTCAGGAGTTGGAGACCAGCCTGGGCAACATACTGAGATCTGTCTCTACAAAAAATAGAAATATTAGGGAGGTAATATTTGGTATTATGATAGTGAACACCTGTAGTCACAGATACTCTAGTGCAGGCATCCTCAAACTACAGCCTGTGGGCCACATGCAGCCTGCCTAGGACATTTATCTGGCCTGCTGGGTGTTTTTGCAGCTGACTCATCCCAGGCCTGCAGTCCGGCCCTCCAATGGTCTGAGGGACAGTGAACTGGCCCCCTGTTTAAAAATTTGAGGACCCCTGCTCTAGTGACTGAGGCAGGTGGATTGCTTGAGCTCAGGAGTTGGAGGCTGCAGTAATCTATGAGTGTGCCACTGCACTCCAGCCTGTCTCAAAAAAACAAATAACCTAATGTCCTTATTAATGAGAAGTTGGTACACTGATGGAGATAAACATCTCATAATAATGTTTGAGTTAATAGTCAACATTAAAGTAATCCAGAGGGAGGACACGTACAACCATTACAGGTTAAATGACAATTACAGTTTTACCAATTAGTGGTGAAGAGGGAGGTGCAGTAGCAGCAAAGTAATCAAGTCAGAGAGGGGTGGTTTTCACATCGTGTATTTCCAAATTACTGTCCTAAGTGAAGTGTGAAAGAGTCTGTCACATTGAGATATGGAAAAGATTCTATAAATTCGTGGTTTGGGTGGTTAAGAAAGAGTTACAGGATGGACAGAGTAGTGCAGGGCCGTTTAGTATAGCTGTGCTCATTTTTCACTGTATTAGGGAATAGGAAGAGCCTATTCTGGTCTGGCCTAGTTCCAGGAAATGTAGTTTCTTTTTTTTTTTTTTTAATTGAGAAAAGAGTCTCACTATGTTGCCCTCGTAAGGTGCCACGGCGTCACAGCTAACATCAACCTCCAACTCTTGGGCTCGAGCCGTTCTCTTGCCTCAGCCTCCTGAGTAGCTGGGACTAGCCTGCCACAACGCCTGGCTATTTTTCTCTTGCAGTTGTCATCGTTGATTTTTAGCTGGCCCGGGCGGGTTCGAACCCACCAGCCCTGGTGCAAGTGGCCGGCACCATACCCCTTGAGCTACGGATGCCACCCCAAAAGTAATTTCTTATTAAGGCTCATAAAGGTGCACTTCAAATGACAGCTGGATAAAAACTCGTGTCTGCCGGATTCCAAGAAGCTACTCCCTGGCATACAGCTGAAGACAAGTCTCCTTCCCCCACAGCACAGAACAGTCCTTCTACATGTCTCAGGGCCTGAGATTATTTCCAGTAATACTTCCGTGCCGCAAGTTTTAAATTTGTTGTCTCCTGGAAGCTTTGGCTGGACTCAGCTCCTCATTAAACTAAAACTTTTGAGGGTTCTTTCTCCCCAGTTCAGTTCTCGTGTCTTTTACGCGTTTAGCTTTATACTCTGATGGAGGGTTTTTCGAACTGAAGTAAAAACCATGGACCTTCTGGTTTCTTCAATTAGCATAGTAACTGCTCCCCGGCAGCAGAGTCTCCAATTCCATTCCATTCAAAATGTTCCTTCCTGAGACAATCACTGTGCACCCTACCGTCACTACCGCACTGCTTCTCGCCGTTACCTTAGCGTTTTATTCTGCTTTACCTCCCACAGGCCGGCCTCTGCGCCAGCGGGAACGCGCCCTACGACGCAAGCGCGAGGCCGCCAGCGCCTGTGGAGGAAAAATCGCGCGGGCGGGCGGCCGGCGGTGACGTAAAAAGGCTGCGCTGTACTCAGTTCCTACAGCTTCGGCGCGGGGGAGTCCAGGCTGGGGGCAGTCATGGTGCATAGCGGTTGCATGTTGTTCAGAAAGGTCCGTGTCTGGTGTCTTTCGGCGTGATGCCCTTATTCCCAACTGAGGGCTCTAGTTGTCCCTCGTTCCTCTCCCTCTCCACTGTTTTCTTTCTTGCTTGGTTTTGCCGTAGTCCTCTCTGCCCTTCCAGGAGTCAGTCTTTGCCAGTAGAGGTGTAAAGGATGTGTCGCCTGGGGAGGTTAGCAGTCGTTTGGGGGCAGGATTTGAGTTTCTTTAGGGGGATTGTGTGCGCGTGGTGTGAGGAATTGGGATACCTGCCTGTCCTGATTTAAATATTGTACTGTTCTTTTTCTTTTAAGTACTACACAGCCTTTTGTTGTTGTTTTTCTCGCGTTAAGTTTTTTCTAAATCTTGAAAGGAGAATGTGTAATTGACACGCCTTACAAGAAAATTTTGGTGGGTTTTTTGCATTGTCGATCTTAGAATCGTTGCTGTAAGAATTTATGACTGCTTCAAATTTAAAAAAGACCCAAAATTTTATAAGAGCCTTAATTATAATTTTTGAAAACCTGTTGGCATTATATTTTGGCCATTATCTTACTAATAACGGTCAGAGTGAAATATTCCCTTTAACTGAGGCTTCTAAACCTCTGAATATGATGAATTCAGAGCCATAAAAAAGTGTTACGTATTGAATAGAACTTTTAAAACTCAAGAATGTATCAGAATGGTCAATATCTCAATTTTTTTAAACATGATTTGACACGCAAAACTATCTGATATGACTAAAGATGTGAAGATTATGAATTCTAGAAATTACTCTAGGGCGGCGCCTGTGGCTCAAGAAGGAGGGTGCTGGCCCCATATGCTGGAGGTGGTGAGTTCCAACCCAGCCCCAGCCAGAAACTGCAAAAAAAGAGAGAAATTACTCTATAAGATATTTTGATAGCCTGGGAAGTTAGTACATTCTTTACCTACAAGAAGTTCTTGATTAGTGAAGGAACAGGTAAACGCTAAATACAGTGTTAAGATTTCAAAAGGTGTGACAATAGAGATAATCAAATTGCTGAGAGAGCCTGTAAAGGGTAAGAGTTAGAGAAATTAAGAAAGACCCCAGAAAATAATATGACTTTCAGGTTAGTTTGTAGTAGAAAAGAACATATTAGATGGTCTATGTAGAGAAAAAGCATAAGCAGAGGTGATGTATAATAGATATGGAGGTCCATTATGTAATAAAGAGCAAAGAGGAGATAGGAAGGGTTGAACAAATGAAAATGATACTGGAAGAGTAAGTGAAAGTCTTTGCGTATACATAGAGTATTCAGAATTTTAGACTTTATTTCATAAACAGAAAAAAAAAACGATGGATGGTTTTTTATTAAGGGACAGACATGATTAGAGGTAAGATCCATTTCAGAAAAATAGCAATAAGATGGAGAATATTAAGGAAACTATGATGAGATACTGAAAGACCATTTTATGGTCAAAGTGTGAGGGTGTTGGTGCTGGAAAGAAGAGACAGAGTTAGGACTTCAGGGAAAGAAGAATGTGTTGTCTGAAAGATTCATTTGTACAGTCTCAATGAATAAATAAACCATGCTTCCATTATTTAAAAGAACATTGGAGGAACAGATTTTGCCTAGGGAAAAGTTTGGTTCTGTTAACATTTATCTTTGAGGTGACTATTATTCATCTGATATCTAAGAACAAATTAAATTTTAGAGGAGTTTCAAATGTACAATAAATACGGATCCTGCTCTCAGTTGCTTTAAATCACTAAAAGCTGCATCTGGGTGGAGATGTCCAGCATATTGGACATAGGAAATACCTTACTTATGTGATAGTTATACATGTAGATACAAGCTGAATCACCCAGGGGAGAAAGTCTAGAGTGAAAAGAGGGCCAAGGTCAGAGACCCTGAGGATAGATGGGACCATAAATGATAATTGAAGGAAAAAAAAGTCTTAAGAGAGGTAATAGATGGGAAAAAAGAGGTCAGATTAGATGGAGGTGAACTAAGAAAAAGTGCTAGAATTCATGTACAGAAAGTCGTTATTGTTGTTGTTATGTGTATGTGTGTGTGTTTTAAAGAAGTTTTAGTGGAACCAAGAACTAGAAAGAATTGTAAGTTGATAATCATGTTTAATATACAAATGTTTCTCTTTCTTTTATTTAAGTATGGAAATTTCATTGATAACCTGAGACTTTTCACCAAGGGAGGAAGTGGTGGAATGGGCTATCCTCGTTTAGGTGGAGAAGGTGGAAGAGGTGGTGATGTCTGGGTTGTAGCCCATAAAAAAATGACATTAAGGCAACTTAAAAACAAATATCCCCAGAAAAGATTTGTGGCTGAAGGAGGAGCAAATAGTAAGTAAGTACTTACTGAGTGACTTTAATTTTGTAAAATCAAACCCTCCCAGAAAAAAAAGTTACCAAAAAAAAAGTTCAAACCCGCCCCGCAAAAATGCAACAACAACAACAAAAACACCCGGGCGTTGTGGTGGGTGCCTGTAGTCCCAGCTACTTGGGAGGCTGAGATAAGAGAATCACCTAAGCCCAGGAGTTGTTGTTGTGAGCTGTGTGACGCCACAGCACTCCATAAAATGAGACTGTCTCTACAAAAAAAAAAAAAAGTTACAAGATAAAAACCTAATTGGTAATTTGAATTAAATTATTTCCTGTGTTTGTAATTGAGCAGAAGTCTAACACAACTCATTAAAAAAGGCTGGTCCTAAGGAATATTTTGGTGTTATTAAGCTTTTTATCCCTTTCTTCTCCCATTGTCTACCTATATTATCTATACATTTCCTTGGTACAAATAGAAAATGATTTGAATTCTTAACAGTTTTCTTTTGAGATTATCTTTGAGAACCTTTAGGAAACCTTTCTCAAATCTCAGCCATACTGCTACACCCTACCACCATTAAAATCAGTTACCTATAATTATTCCACCCAGCAATAACCACTATTAACTATTTCTTGACTTTTCCAAAAACTTTCTATGTGATTGCACAAATGTAATTATTTGTATGTGTGTAGAATTTTGTGATACAGAAATGAGAGCACAATATTTTACAACCTGTTTTCTTAACATTTTTCCATGTCAGAAAATTATTCACAATTACTGTATAATACAGTCTTGAAAGTGAAATTGGTGATACTTTTTGCTGTTATAGCCACAATGCATCATTCTTATGCAGATACTATTCTACTGGTGGTTTAACTTTCTTGATAATTCCAGACTGGACTTAGTAAATTGGAAGTTTGTACCAGTTTATTCTCTCACGAGCAGTTTGAGAATGGCCAAATTAGCCTCTTACAATTTAGGTGCTCTCATTTGAGGTGAGTTTTTAAAAAGCTTTGTTATTCAGTGAATTTTCTATTTCTTTTTTTCAAATCTATTTTTATTCTAAATAAAAGCCACACTTTGTGCTGAACAATGGCTAAAAGAATCAGATGTACACAATTTTAGACATCTACTATTTGGGAAAAAAGTTTACAAGATGTACTAAACTTTACATTAATAGATAGTAAATACTTAAATATCAGGAGGTCAGTAGTTATTAATTTAATGGAAGGAGTTAGATGTCAACAACTCTTCTGTTTGTTTTTTTTTAGTTTATTTGTATGGTAGCTATCATCTCTTCATTTCAGGTATGCAATCTTAGTTCCTTAACAGTTAGCATAACTTTTGCTGGTGAATTTGGTTATATAAATCATTACTATTTTAGTGGCATACAGTAGTATAAAATGCAAATAAATAGAGAACAGTTTAGTTTTTCTTTAATACCGTATATGACCATTTAACATCTTCATTGGCCAGAAGAGTTAATAGCTACTCTTTGTCAACCCTTGTATTTGCTTGAGGTATAAACCTGTTAATTTAGAGGTTTTCCTTATCTTCATTTGGCTGTTTTTTGTTTTTGTTTTGTTTTGTTTTGTAGGGTTAGTGCACTGAAAGGCACCAAAGGAAAGGACTATGAAATCCCTGTACCTTTGGGTATTTTAGTAACTGATGAAAATGGTAAAAATATAGGTGAGTGTACACTAGCTTCTAAGATTGTAAAAATGTGCACATTTTCTATAATTGTTTGGGGGTCAGGAGGATATCTTGAGTTTTTAAAAAAAATTTTTCATTATTATGGCTACATAATAGTTGTATATATTTATAGGGTACATGTGTTGTCTTGATACAGGCATGCAGTGTGAATTAATCAAACCAGGGTAATAGGAGTTTCCATAACATCAGGCCTTTATCATTTCTTTATGTCAGGAACAGTGCAATTCCACTCTTCTTAGTTACTTAAAGTATACCTTCACTTATTTTTGATTATAGTCACTTTGTTGTGCTATGAAATATTGTTAATTCTATCTAACTGTATTTTTGCATCCATTAACCATCTCCACTTTATCCCCCTCTCCCTGCTACCTTTCCCAGCCTCTACTAACCATATTCTATTCCCTGTCTCTATGAGATCAATTGTTTTTAGCGCTTAGTTCCCACATATGAGTGAGAACATGCAAGATTTCTTTCTTGCTTGGCTTATTTCAATTACCATAATTTTTTCTCTGGTTCCATCAATGTTATGGATGGAACAGGTGTTTGTTCTTTTTTATGGCTATACATATTAATTTTTCATTGCATATATGTACCATAATTGTTTTATGCATTCATCTATTGATGGTCACTTAGGTTGATTCTAAATCTTCACTTTTGTGAATTGTGCTGCAGTAAACATGGGACTGCAGATATCTTTATGATATATGGAATTCCCCTCTTTCGGATGTATACCTAGCAGTAGGTTTGCTGGGTCATGTGATAGTTCTATTTTTAGTTTTTAGAGGAACCTCTATACCAGTAGCTCAGTCATGACAACTGCAACCAAAAAATATCCAGGCATTGTGGCCAGCACCTATAGTCCCAGCTACTTGGGAGGCTGAGGCAAGAGAATTGCTTAAGCCCAAGAGTTGAAGGTTGCTGTGAGCTGTGATGCCACTGCACTCTCCCCAAGGCGACAGCTTGAAACTCTGTCTCAAAAAAAATAAAAATTAAATTAAGTTAAAAATAGGCCTAACTAATTTCATATCCCTTTATTCACAATGCCATAAACTACCTATTGACTTGATTGATAGTAATATTGAAACACACTAATTAAGGGCAAATTAACATAAAGACAAAACTTTACAGTTTTACTGTTTTATAAAATAGCTTTGTAAATCCAGGGTAAAATTTTAGTTAAATAGCAGTGACTACCCTTTTCAGCTTGGTACCATATTTTTTTTAACTTTAGGTAACTGATTAGCACTTAAAACTGTTAAAGAGAACACATGGGAGCTGCAGGAGTGATGCACTAAGCATCCACTTACTGATGGCTCGGTGCACCAAACTTTAAACTCAATATTTTGGGGGCGTGGGGAGGCTGGGTTGTGTGTCACTTGCTTCAGAGTGCTGGTTGCTTGAGTTCCAAGCAGCAGATTTACTGTCAAGTGCATTTTAACTGGGGTGCAGTGATACCTCATTGTAGTTTTGATATGTATTTCTCTGATAACTAACAATATTGAATTATTTTCTCATGTACCTATTGGCTATTTTGAGGAATGTCTATTCAGATCTTTTGCCCCATTTTCAAATCAGATTATGTTCTTTATTCCTGTTGAGTTGTTGTAGCTAGCTCCTTATATATTCTAGTTATTAATTCCTTGTCAGATGAGTAGTTTGTAAATATTTTCTGCCATCTATGGGTTGTCTCTTCACTTTGTCGATGGTTTCCCTTGATATGCGGAAACTCTTTAGCTTGCTGTGATCCCATTTGTCCAATTTTGCTTTGGTTCCCTGTGCTTTGAGGGTACTACTCAAGAAGTCTTTCTCCAGGCCAGTGTCCTGATGTTTACTTTCAGTAGTTTCTTAGTTTCAGGTAATATATTTAACTCTTTAATTCATTTTTATTTTATTTTTGTATAATGTGAGAGATAAGAATCTAATTTCATTCTTCTGAATGTGGATGTCCAGTTTTCCCAACACTATTTATTGAAGAGACTGTCTTTTCCCCACCAAATGTTCTTGGTAACTTTGTTGAAGATGAGTTCACTCACTGTAGATGCATAGATTTATTTCTGGGTTCTCTATTTGGTTCCATTGGTCTATGTGTCTATTTTCAGTGGGGAAAATGTGATTCCTCCAGTTTTGTTCTTTTTGCCTAGGATGTCTTTGGCTATTCTGGGTTTTTGTATGAATATTACGATTATGTTTTCTATGCCGTGGGTATTTTGACAGGGATTGCATTGAATCTGTAGGTTGCTTTGGGTAGTATGGTCTTTTAATTGATTCCTCTGATAATAATATTGATTTCTTTTTTTTTAAATCATAGCAGTGTACATTGATACTATCATGGGATACAGTATACTGTTTCTATATACAATTTGAAATACTTTCATCCAACTGGTTAACATAGCCTTCATGTCTTTTTCTTAGTTATTGTGTTAAGACATTTATATTCTACATTTAGAGAGATTCACATGTACCCTTATAGGATGAACCATAGGTATGATCCCACCAATCACCCTCCCTCCACCCACCCTCTCCCCTTACCTCTACCCATATTCCTGGGCTAAAATTGGGTTATAGCTTTCCAGCTATAAATTAGTTTCATAGTAGGGCTGAGTACATTGGATACTTTTTCTTCCATTCTTGAGATACTTTGCTAAGAAGAATATTTTCCACCTCCATC
>CAUYQV010007489.1:0-24586 GCA_963574575.1 Galagoides demidoff
TCCAGATGTCTTTCCAAAAGGAACATATTAGTTTACATTCCCACCAGCAGTGTAGGAGTGTTCCCTTTTCTCCACATCCACGCCAGCATCTTTGGTTTTGGGATTTTGTGATATGGGCTAATCTCACTGGGGTTAGATGATAGATTTGTCCATTTTTCATAGAGGGGCATAGAACCTATCAACTATAAGGTGGATTCATCTATTTTTCTTTGCTCCTCTGTTTGTTTTTTTTTTGCCTCATACACTTGGATGTTTCATTGTTAGAGATCTACTTATTAGAGATTGTTATGCCTTCTTGGAGAATTGACCCCTTTGTTATTATGTAATGCCAGTTTTTATTCTTGATAATTTTCTTTGCTCTAAAGTCTGTTTTTGCTTGAAATTAATAAAGTTACATTTGCTTTCTTTCTTTTTCTTTTATTTTTGTTTTAGAGATGGGATCTTGCTATGTTGGCCACTTACCCAGGTTGGCCTTGAACTCCTAGGTTCAGGAGACCCTCCTGTCTCAACCTCTTAAGTAGCTGGGAATATAGATGTGTGCCATCATGTTCAGTCTGATTTCTTGTGATTAGAGTTACAACACTTATCTTTCTCCATCCTTTCCTTTTAATTTATATGTACCTTTATATTTAAAGTGCGTTTTTGTATGCAGTATATAGTTGGGTCTTGTTTCTATATCCACTTTGATAATCCATATCTTTTTTAAGATAGATCATTAGCATTTAAATTGGTTGTTGATATTGGATTGATATTTATTTGATGCTATTTTCTATTTATTCACTTTGTAATTTGTCCCCCCTTTTGTTTTATACTCCTTGGGGTTTTAACTGAACATTTTATGTAACTCTATTCTCTTTCTTCTCTTATTACAATAATATATATATATAGAGTGTGTGTGTGTATACACACAAGTATTTTAGTGATTTCTGGAGTTTGCAAGGTACACTCAAAACTAATTCAAGTACGTTTTCAAATAATACTGCACCACTTCATAGGTAGTGCAATGTACCTTATAATAGCAAAATATTCCTAATTCCTTCCTCCCTTCTCTTGTATCATTGCTATCATTCATTTCAACTTTCATATATGCTATATACATTTAATACATATGCTGCTATAATTATTTTAAATAAACTAGTATCTCTTACCTCAATTAAAACTAAGAAAATTAAAGAAATAATGTTTTTTTTCAATTTCACTTATTCATTTTCTAAGCTTTTTTCCCCCCTTTGTGTAAGTCCACAGTTCTGATTATATTTTCCTCCTCTCTACAGAACTTCTTTTAACATTTTTTTATAGCTACATCAATTAGCAATGAATTCCCTCAATTTTCGTTTTAATGAGAAAATCTTTATTTTTATTTTTTAAAGGATAAACTTATAGGATACAGAATTGTAGATTTATATTTAGTGGGTTTTTCTTTTCTCTCAACACTTTTCCAGTTTTTTATTTTCTGCTTGCACAATTTCTGAGAAAAGTCTGTTGTAATTTTTATCTTTGTTCTTTGATAAGGAGTTTTCTTCTCTCTGGTTTTCTTTAAGATTTTTTTCTTACTTGATTTTTCTGCAATTTGGATATGATATGCTTGTCTATAGGTATTTATCCTGCTTGGTGCTCACTAAACATCTTGGACCTGTGGTTTGGTGTCTGGCATTAATTTGATGAAATTCTTGATCATTATTGTTTCAAAGATTGCTTCCTTTCCTCCCTTCCTTCTTTCTTTCCTTCTTTCTTCCTTATTTTCAACTCTCAGACGTCTCCACACTGAGTCTCCAGCATTTCATCAAGCATAGGTCAGGTTTTCTTACCCAAGAAATGGTTCTTACAGGGAGATTTCTGCTCTGGTAAGTTGTAATTTTCTATGTTCATATATCTATCTCTCCAATTTGGGGGCAGTGATTTTCACTGCAGTCTCATTTCTCTGATGGGTCTAGAAGAATCGATTTTTGTTTCACTTGTTGTTAAGACAGGATGGTGACTTCTAGGCTCCTTACAATTTGCACCAAAACCCCAAAATCTTTCACCTATATTTTTCAATACATTCTTTACTCAGAATAATTTCTTATTTACAATAAAGTTGTAAAGATAGTGCATAGAGGTCACTCATACCCCTTGCTCAGTTTCAGCCTGCTTTACATGGTACATTTGTCAAATTTAAGAGACCATCATTAATATTTCATTATTAACTGAACTTAAAATTTTATTCTGATTTTCCCAGTTTTACCAACGTGCATTTTTTTCCTATTTCAGAATTTTACATATCATGTTCTTTGATGTCCTTTGGTCTGTGATAGTTCCTCATGTTTGTTCACTATGATCTTGATGGTTTTAATGAAAAATTTTCAGCTAACTTGTAAGATTGTCTTTCAATCTGTGTTTGTCTTTTGTCTCTGTTTTTTGGTAAGAAGACTATAGATGTGAAGGATAATCTCATCACTTCCTATCTTGGGCACTTCATTAATATGTGGTTATATATCTGTATGTTTTTATTCTTATTGAGAATAGGGCAATATGATAAATTGATCATATCACATCTCCTAAGCACACAGAATAATGCCTGAAATGCATTAAGTATTTCGTATTATATGGTATTGTATTGCTTAGCTGACTGTCTCCCTTGCTTGGAAAGGAGCCTCTCAAAATGAGACACTGTGTTTGTTCATTTCTTCCTTTATCCTGTTAGTATTAAGCTCAGTGTTTAGTATAAAGAAATGCTAAGTAAAGGTTTTCAATTTCATGTTAAATTAATTAAATTTTATAGCTGTTTTCAAAGACCTGCCACAGTTAATGTGTTCACACAGAGAAAGTAGTTGGCAAGTCTCAGACTCTTTTGCTTTAGCTGATAAATGGTTATTTTCTGTGGGAAGTACAAATGAGACCCAAATTAATGCTCTTTTCTGTTTATGGACATTAGTCCAGCTTGATC
This sequence comes from Galagoides demidoff, assembly GCA_963574575.1. Taxonomy (NCBI): domain Eukaryota; kingdom Metazoa; phylum Chordata; class Mammalia; order Primates; family Galagidae; genus Galagoides; species Galagoides demidoff. The sequence goes on from CAUYQV010007489.1 coordinate 2,927, forward strand.
TTTATATAACACAGACTTACTGAACTTGTTACTTAAGCCCTGTCTTTTAATGGTGCCTTCAGGGTCTGTACAGGGATTTCTTATTCATTAGCTGTTAATTTCTTTACTAGCAGACAGTAAGTGTTTCTGGCTTAAGTTGAATTTGGCCTAGCAATGTGAGACTTTGGTAATACAAAATATCACCGATATGATAATAGTAAAGTTATACAAAAAGACTCTGTATAAAGAATTGGTGAAGATAATAAGTGGGTTTGTCAGAAAGAACAAGGCACAGCCCAAATGCTTTCAACAGAAGGATATTTGCATAACTTATGAAAAATTCATACAATGGGTTATTAAATAATCATGAAAATTTTTGTTTAAATTTTTTTTAATGGCTTGTGTAAGTTTTTGTTCTCAACAAGATGCACAGTGTTTACAAGAAAAAAATGTTAACATCAACATCCAAAAGTAGAGCATGAAGAATACCCCAAATTACATGTATTCTTTTCTCTATTTGTGTGAGTGATATTTAAGGGAGATAGAGAGGCTGATACACTGGCAGAATAAAGGAATAGAAAGAATGTGAATAAACTGGTTCCAATAATACTGGAATATTTCATATACATCGTTTGGTAGCATTCCATATGTGTGCAAGCAATTCATATATTTTTGGACATTTAATTTGCTTCAAATCATACATTTTGTTGAAAGTTTGCATATTTCAAATTTTCAATCCTAAAAATAGCACCAAACAGAATAAGGGTTAAAATAAATTTGAGTTTAAAAAATAAAATGGATAGAAAGATACTTTTAAAATGCTCAAGATATTTAATCATTTCTGATCAACTTAATATTCTAATACCATAAATTAAAAACATTAAAAATGTTTATTGTTGAATAATTTGATTTGAATGTTCATTATTTCAATATTTAAGATATTAAAAATACCTTATGGTAGATCAAAATTGACACCAGTTAAAAGAACAATGATCAGGGTATTTCTTTTCAATTAATCAGGAGTTTCATCAAGTTCTTTTTCTCTCCTTGCAATTGATCCCTTAAGATCTTTTCTCTATATCACTACATTTTGTACTATCTTAACTTATTGATAACTACCATAAGTTTCTGTAAACAAATAATCATAGTAAATAACAATTTAGCATGGTATTTACTAAATGCAAAGGACTGTGCTAATGCTTTTTTTAAAAAAATTATTTTACTTAAATCATAGCTGTGTACATTAATGCAATCATGGGGTACAATGCACTGGTTTTATATATGATTTGAAATATTTTCATCAAACTGGTTAACATAGCCTTCATCGCATTTTCTTAGTTATTGTGTTAAGACATTTATATTCTACACTTAGTAAATTTAACATGTACCCTTGTAAAATGCACTATAGGTGTGTTCCCAACAATTACCCTTCCTCCACCCATTCTCCCCCCTCCCCTCCTCTCCTTCTCCTCCCTCCCCCTCTTCTTGGGCTATAGTTGGGTTATAGCTTTCATATGAAAGCTATAAATTGGTTTCATAGTAGGGCTGAGTACACTGGACACTTTTTCTTCTATTCTTGAGATACTTTGCTGAGAAGAATATGTTCTAGCTCCACCCATGTAAACATGAAAGAAGTAAAGTCTCCATATTTTTAAAGGCTGCATAATATTCCATGGTGTACATATACCATAATTTATTAATCCATTCATGGGTCGATGGGCACTTGGGCTTCTTCCATGACTTAGCAACTATGAGTTGGGCTGTAATAAAAATTCTGGTGTAAATATCTTTGTTATAATGTGATTTTTTTTTTTTTGATATATACCTAGTAGAGGAATTAAAGGATCAAATGGCAGGTCTATTTTTAAATCCCTAAGTGTTCTCCAAACATCTTTCCAAGAGGAACGTATTAGTTTGCATTCCCACCAGCAGTGCAGAAGTGTTCCCTTTTCTCTACATCCATGCCAACATCTGTGGTTTTGGGATTTTGTGATGTGGGCTAATCTTACTGGAATTAGATGATATCTCACAATGACTTACATAATCTATAAATTAATTAGATGGTCTAGGTATTGTCTGTCTTATTTTGTGGATCAGAAGCCTGATAGGATGGACTTTCCAAAGGTCACATAGTAAATGACAGAGTAATTTAAATGGGCAATTTTAGATCTACATAGCATCAAGCAATTCCATAAGGCTATCTATACTGTTTCACACAATTCCTTTGTAAATGGTGTCACCTGTTGGTACAGGCATGTAGCTCAGTTTAATGTGTTAAACATGACAAGTCTAGTTCATAGTTGTATTCTTGCTTCTTATCCCATATCTCATCCATTCCATCCACTTTTTTATACAACTAAAGACATCTTGGTATATATGGTAACATAGAAACATGGATCTCGGGACAAATTTAGATCAGGTGAGGCAGTACTCCTTAGTATTGAGTTATATAATAATCTTCAGCTTTGTGTTCCTACTCTGTGAAATGAAAAAATGATGTTTTGCCTTTGTGAAGACTAAGGAAGTGGAATCATATAAAGCACCTCACACAGGTTTGACACATACTTGTTGGATACTTGTATTATTTTCTTCTTGTTGCTAACAAATTATCATAAATTAAGTGGCTGAAAACAACACAAATTTATTATCTTTTTTTTCCTCTGAGACAGAGTCTCACTTTGTAGCCATTGGTAGAGTGCTGTGGGGTCATAGCTCACAGTAACCTCAAACTCTTGGGATCAAGAGATTTTCTTACCTCAGCCTTGCAAGTAGCTGGGACTACAGGCCTCCACTACAATATACCACTAGTTTTTTCTATTTTTTGTAGAGATGGAGTCTCACTCCTTTTCAGGCTGGTCTCGAACTCCTAACCTCAAGCAATCCACCCACCTGGGTCTCCCAGAGTGTTAAGACTACAGGCATGAGCCACTGTGCCCAGCCACAAGTTTATTATATTACCTTTCTGGAAGTCAGATGACCAATTGGGGTCTTAAGAGAGCTAACTAAACCCAGGGTGTTGGCAAGGCTCTGTCCCTTCTGGAGGCTGTAGGGGGCGATCTGCTCTTCAGTTTTTCCAATTTCCTTGGCTCATGGTCGCTCCAGCACTGGCATCAGTAAGGTCTGCTTTCATCATCACAACTGCTTCTTAGACCCTGTGTCTTCCTGTTTTCCTTATAAGGACCCTTGTGATTCCAGTGGGCTCAGCTGTGTAACCCAAGATAATTACTCCAGATGGAGACCCTTAAATTAATCACCTATGCAGAGACTTTTGTTTATTTTATTTTATTATTTTTCCTCTTATCTTTTGCCATTTAAATGAAGGTATTCACAGATTCCAGTGATTAGAGTGTGAAAAACTTTGAAAGCCAGCCACAGTCCTCCTTTCCTTTCCTCTCCTCCAAAAACACAAATCAGATGTCATCATTTTTCATCTTTAAAATCACACACACTCATACACACACACATCAATTTGTAATTATTTGGAGACCAAAACTCAAGCCTCTTAGCACAACACTTGAACCTTCCATGGCTCAGTTTATTCATTCTCTCCTAATTCAACTTTTCTAACTTCACTCTCAGTTTTTCCACGCACCATTCCCAGCTTATCTCACACATACCATCCTGCATCTTGTCCTATCAACACCAGACCCCAAGCCTTTGCTTATATTGTTCCCTGAGGCTAGAACCTTCTCTCCCACCCCCACATTTATGGCTCAAAATGTCCCCTTTTAATGAAATCTTTTCTATTTATTTTAGATGAAAAGAATCTTCCACTCCTCAACATGGAAGACTCAACACCCGTCTTTTTCTGCTCTTTCCATCTACATATTTTGTTCTCCTTTGTGTACATCTGTTTCCTGGGCCACCACAACACTGGAGAAAAAGCCTGCCTATACTCCTTAGTACGAAAGCCACAAATGGACAAAATGGTCCACGTGGTTCTATTCCTATGGCATTTTTAGCATATTCCAGCTTTTTGAAAACTTCTCACCTGTATTTCTGGAAGACTTTTAAGGCTATCCAATTTCTGTTCATTTCAACAATACCTCACCATCCATGGAACATCCACCATTTTCTTTCTTACCATTAGCTCCTTAGAGATTTGTTATTGAGGTTTTGGAAAATGGTACAAAGACCAATAAATATGCCATAGCAATGTCCCAAACTCCTGTTGATGCTGCTGCAGGTACTGTTTCTGACATCTCTGCTCCCATGGGAAAATTATTTTCATCTTCTTGATTAAAGAAACCTGTCCGCCTTTCTTTTATATTCTTTCTGAAAGCAATGGTGCTTGAACATCTGACTCCTGAAAATGTAGGTGCCCCACCAAGAATTAGGTAAACTAGCTCTTTCAGTTTTTAGAAACAGTTTGTCTGACCCTAGAGTTGGGCACACGTTCATAGGAGATGGATTGTGTGATAATCTGAATGACCTTCCTTGATCTGTGTTCAAAATAGCTTAATCCTCAGGCTTTGTCCTCAGATCAAACTTGTACCCTTTTTCCTGAGAGCTAGTTATTTTGTTAAATGCTTCCTAGCCACACATGCAACTAGATTCCCAGCTGACCTGGTCTCTAGTGTTATAGGCATGCCTAGATCCATGTGAATATTGGGGTGCTTTTGGACCCATTTTATTATTCTATTATGATTAATTGTTTACGTGCCTTTCCACCTTGCTGTTGTAAAAGGTTTTTGAGAGCGGAGCACAGCTTCTGCCTCCTCCCGTGGGTGTCCTGTGGCATGTGTTGCACAAACTACAGGCTAAAGAAGTCGTTGCAGAACAAATAAAATTGGGCCATTTGTAACATGGAACCTTTTCTCTCTACACAGTTAAAGAAAGGGGTAACTGCATTGTTGGAAGAGTGCAAATAAAGCACATAATAAATTCTGATAGCTAGCAGATTCTGGAACTCCATCAGAATGTTTCAGGATGTTTATTCAAATCTGCCACTTTCTCCATGCATAGAGAGGCACACTTAGAGCTGATGTGCCCTGAGAGAACTGACATTCATCAGGGTTTCTAAGCCATTACTTTTCCTATGGACCCTGGCTGATGCTTCCCTCAAAAAATGTGAAAGGTCTGCTAATTTCTTCTGATGAAAGAGCAACAGAAGCACAGAAGTTGAAACCACAGAGGTCACTCTGTAAACCATAGGAGAGAGTCAACCCCCTAAAATAAGAGAATGAAAGCAAGTTCACCAGATAACCATTTTCTATGAATAAAACACAATAAATATGTATCTTTTTTTTTTTTTTGCAGTGTTTTGCTGAGGCCTGGTTTGAACCCGCCACCTCTGGTGTATAGGGCTTGTGCCCTACTCCTTGAGCCACAGGTGCTACCCAAAACACAATAAATATGAATATTTGGTTCCCATTGAAAGGGAATTAAAAAATTTAGCATTTGCCTGTTTGAAATTTATTATAGTATCTATACTCTTTCTAGGATTTTCCAAAATGTCACTGATAAAAAATAATAAGTGACAGTACCATTTATGGAAAGTTCCTTTTGTGTGTTTATTAAGTCTTCTAAGGATGAGGAAGAAAAATAAAACTGTTTAGGGATTTGAGAGACGAGCCAGAGGCAGAGCTTAGTGGTGGCATTAAACTGCCAGGACCCTGAAGATGGGCAGAGACAGGGGAACCGGGACTCTGACCTCAGAGGCCCAGCATCCCTGCAGAGTGGGCTGTTATCAGAGTGTGTGAGAGAGGCATCCTCCATCTGGAGCTTCTAAAGGTACACAGCTGGGAAGATGGGATCTGACGTGATATAGAATCTACCTAGGGGATGGAGGGAAGCAGTGTCATACCTTCACACCACATTCACTACCCAATGTGGAAACTACCTGTGCTATCCTGTGACAACTCAGTTTATTTATCATAGAATCATTCAGCAGAACAGACCTTATCCAATAAAATATTATCAGTCCATCACACCTAAGTCTTCTCACACATGTCCTCTTCATGGGTGTGCACTTCTTTGGGGTAGGATTAGAACGCCCTGCTGGACCTGCACAGCCTGCCTGCCTGGTGGGTGTGAAGTGCAGCATTTCTCTCCCTGGGGACTGCCTGACTTTTCACTGCAGATTGGATCCCATAGGAAGGCCCATAGGAAGGTGTTGGTGGAAACAAAGTCCAGACCCTGGCCAGAGGCTAACCTTTTAATGTTAGAAAGACAGAAAGACAGCACATACCATAAAATTAGGACAACTGTCTTCAAATGATTAAAAACTCAGGATCTTTATTCACTTTTTATTTTTAATATGGAATACTTACTGAATTTGCATGTCATCCTTGCACAGGGGCCATGGTCATCTTCTCTGTATCGCTCCAATTTTAGTGTATGTGCTGCTGAAGCCAGCACAGGCTGTTTGCTCTTGACCAACCCTAATGTATTTGTCCTAGTTTTGCTCGCACACATGCTGACTGACTCTCACCCTTCTGGTGGTAAGTCTTATACTTATGCAAAGTAATGTGTTGATCCAGAGAAGATGTGGTGATCTTCCCTGGGAGGCTCTCATGGCTGGTCCTGATGGGATCTGTAATAGTTTGCTCCAACTCTTGTAGCAAATCACAATAAATTCAATGTCTTCAAAGTACAGAAGTGTGTTCTATCACAGTTCTGGATGTACAAGTTTAAAATTAAGATGTTGGCCAGGAAGGCTACTTTTGAAGGCTCTTAGGGAGAGGCCTCCCTTACCCTTCTCTGTCACACGCTCCCCGCATAACTTGGGGTTTCCTGGCTTGTCCACATCTCCCTCCAACCTCTGCCTCTGTCTTCTCGTGGCCATCTAATTCTTGTAAAGTCTAATCATGGGATTGAGGCTTTACCTTAATTTGATATTATCTCACCTTGATCTTTAATAAATTATATCTGCACATATCCCAGTTCTAAATAACATATTTTGAATTTCTGGGTGGACATGAATTTTTGGGAAACGATATTCAACCCACTTCAGTGGACTATGGCCAGAACTGGGCCAAGAAGCACTTAAATGAAGCCAGAGCCCACAGCACCGTCAGTTCTAAGCAGCCACTACTCTTGTGAAAAAAAGCTCTTTCTCCATCATGACACTACTGCTATATACAGGAAAATGTGTAGACTGAGGACACCTACACCTGGAAAAGTCTGCCAGAGTGGTGAGTAGTCCGCATTCTTTGCAGCCCCACACAGCATCTCTGGACCGGGCTGTTGCTGCGTTCCCATGAAGAGTAAATGTTAGAAAAGACTAAACTGCATATGAGAGAGACAGATGGGATTGCAGACCTTCCAGATACAATGGGCTCTATGAGCAAATTTCAGTGACACCCATATGTTTTTCATAATCTTTTTCTTTATCTGACTATTTGAACTTTTGGGTTGTTTCCCAGAAATGGGGAATTTTCTATAAGAAGAATGAGCTGAGATTCTGAAGGCCCCTTGACAGTCTTTAAGATTCACCATCCCCTACAACCTGCCCCCAATGCAATAGCCCCTTGTTAGTTATGTCAAGACCTGCCCCCAGGCACATAGTCTATGATCTCCATTAGTTGGAGAGAGGATTTGAGGGAAGTTCTCCCTTTCACTGACAAGATGGTCTGTCATATTAAAAAATGTATTTCTTCCTTGTCTCAATAATCGGATCATTATGTGATTAGTAACTGGACCTAGGACTGCCTTTTGCAGTTTTGACAACAAAGATCAGAGGAGTTGCAGAAAAATAGGACCATATTTATATTCATCATCTTTTTAGAATGTGCCATGAAGGATGCTTGACGTATAAATGTTCTGGAGAAATCCACTTTTTATCTAAGCAATTGCAAGGGAAATTCAAAGCAACCACATTTTGCAAGTAATTTACATCTACGCTTTAGGCAGAGGTAGGGGGTGCAGGAATTGTTTCGATAATGGCCTTATTTCTCTTTTCAGCCTTTGTGGCAGGAAATATTTTGACCTGTTTGATCCTGGAAGCTCCTCAATTTCTCAGTGTTTCTTTTATCCTACTGCTCAAGAAAGACGTGAAGGGAGGCTCAGGAAGCAGGTGGTTTGGAGGTAAGAACGTTATGCGTTTTGTTTGTTCTAATTGTTTGCTTGTGGCATATGGAGAGAGAGAGTCGATTAGGCAGCGAGGATACCGACCACCAAGATCTTTATAGACTCCGACTTGCACTCGCATCCTGATAGGACACAGACAGGAAGCTATTTGTTTAAAGGATCCAAACATTTCACCACCACCAAATCTAGCCCTTTCTAAGAAGGAAAAGCAGGAACTGTTTCCAAACAACAATTAAGAACAAAACGTGTAAAAAGCACTCCGGCCAATTCAAACTCCAAAGGCAGTAATTAACGAGACACAAGGAGCGCTGCTTATTTTTGTAATTCCTTTTGGTTCTGATGCCTGACGTCGGTTGGGTGTTCACTGTGCGTTTCATCATTTGTTTCAGCTTACAGTTCTGACATACTAAGTGTGTGGTATGAGCATTGTTTGTAAAATTTTATGCAGTAGAAAATAATACGGGTGACTAGTTTATAATCAGCACGTTGTGGCTTCCTATGCAACATTTTACAGGATTAAAGAGAAATAGTTTATTTGAATAAAAAAGAACAAAATTGGTGAGCGATAGGGGGCTGGCAGAGAAATTGAAGGGACTCTTTTTCACTGATATTTGAAGTGTTTATTTGCATGGTGAGGTTGTACTGAGAGTTGTACATGTTTGGACAAATGTGGCTGTGTTACTGGGTTAGGACTCCATCATCGACACTTGTATTATAAATCCAGACTCTGCCAGGTACAAGCAAAGACCTGCCTATTGGGTTCAGCTGTGATAACCAATTTGTTTACGTAGGTTTGGCAAAGGTCCTGCTGTCAGAAGATTTATGGAGAGTGGCTGGTACCAACACCGTTAGAGGCAGAGAGAGTGTGTGCTAAATACTCCCCATCCATTTCACACACCTAGGGAGCATGAGTCTACTTTACGGGTTATCTATTCAAAATTTTATAAAGCTCAAGTAACTTGTTCTTGCTACTCTTTTGGGCTGCAGACTTTGCTGCCACTCAGCGAGTGTTGAGGGTACAAACGAATAGTGATTTTAATCCCAGGGGAGGAGGAAAATTAGGATTCTTTAAAATCCAGGCACACGCTGGATTTAGGAATGCATGCTGTGAGCACCTGGCCACATCTCCCAGCACCTGGGACTCTGAGCTCAGGCTTTCCTCTGGTGACAGGCTGCCTGCCCATACATGTGGCACAGATCAACATATTGGGAGATGGAGACGCCACTCTCACACCCAGCAGCTCTCAACCAGTGACCTACAGGAGCAGAGAGGTTAAGACTCGGTGCTCCTGCCCTGGGATAACTCTTAGGTGTACGTCCTCACCAGAGCTCTCAGGTGTCCACTGGGGTTAAGCGTCAGTGGCAATTAAGCTGATGATGCATTCCCGGCTGTGGCCGTTCTTTTCCCTGTTTCCCTTCCTGCTCCTTTCTCAGAGTTTCCTGGAATTACTTCCCAAATAAATGATTTGCACATACATGAATGCTTAGCTCAGAGGGTGCTTCTGAGAAGCCCAGGCACAGATTATCAGTTATCTTTTTTTTTTTTACCTTGCCAGATTCCTAAAGCTACTTAACTCTGACCTTGAAGCTGATGACACTCTCACACTCACTCCCACTGTCCTGGGAGCCTGCTATGTGCCTAGGCTGTGCTAGGGGCTTCCCATCCTGTGCTTCTGATCCTTCCAACTCACCCATGATGGAATTCACAAGTCAAGTTCTCAGCCCGAATCCTTACCCAACCTCTCTGCCTTTCACTCTCCCAAATTAAATATTTATAAGAGGTGCATGTTGAGCAACAACAAACAACATGAACGCACCACTTAGCGAGACTTTCTCTCCTCTGCCATCAAATGTCTGGGCCCCGGCGGAAATGGGGCTGTCTGCATGAACCTCATTCGAGTCCCTGAGTCACTCACTAAAGAGGCAGTTAGGAATCAGAGAGCACAGGAAACCTCGGGCAAGGCTGGTTCATTAGTGCCTCTGCTGATTAATCCAGACCTGGCTGCCACTTTGTTAAATGCCTCGAGGTGGAGTTGGAGGCAATCAGCCCTGTGGAAACGGCTTGATTGCTGCTCAAAGTGGCAGTTTGCTTCTGGAGACTGTACTTGTTCTTGTCGGATCTGTATTGTGACCTTGAGTAAGGACGATGACCCTGCCTCCCAGTACAGAGCGTCTGGCCACACTAGCTAGGACTCGTTACACAGAGACAGTTGCCCATGAAGAACAGCCGCAGAATCCCCGAGTGCAGTTATATTTTGGTTTCACAAATGCAGCTCAATTATTGCATTTGTCTTCCTTTTGTATTTCGCCTGGAACAGGCGCTCCCACTCAATGTGCCAAATGCTTTATTTTTGCCTCCATTTTTAGAGAGTACATCAGGAAAATGAAGTGAGCGCTCCCTCCCTCCCACAGTAAACAACCATATAACTGTAATAAGAAGCTTTCTGAATAATTTATAATTTGCAAACAAAAATTCATCTGATTATGCTGAAATGACAGACACTCTGCATAACAGTGTGCATTATCAAAGAGCGCTTTCTCCTTTTTACCATTTTGATGACTGATTATATACACACATGGAAGAGAAATAACTATGTACACTATTACCTTTAAATTATTTTTTAATCTACCTTTTAATCTTTCAAAACCATACAGGAACGATGTAATTATTCTCTGCCAATCACTGGTGATGATACATTTAAGAGCGTTTTCCTGGGCCGATGAACAAAACACAAGTTCAAGATAAAGTGCAGTTCACTGCTTCTTTTTTCCTAGGAAATGGGCGTTTTAGGGTTTAATATCATCAGCAATTCATGACTATTTTATGCTCCATTTTCCTTTGTCCCATGGAAAAAAGGCATATAATACGTATATTTTTCTCTGTGGTCATCTTCTCTCAGCTTGGTGTCAAGTGTGACAATGATGGAGCTCTTTTTGTTTCAAAGCAAAAGTCTTTGATTAAAACTGATGACTCTGTTGGAGCCACTATTTAATCAGAAAATATAGAAAACAAAAGAAAGGTAATAATCCTTTCAAAGAATGCTGAGGGAAGATAGTCTAATTGGAAGGATATATGACATTTGGCTCAAAATCGTGACACTCTTGATAAATCCTCTACGGAGTCCTCTCGTTATGTTTAAATGATGAAATTTTACATTGGGTGATTGTCCTGGACGTACAGGTCACCCCGAGGGATACCCTGTAGATCACCAACCTTTTCAGAAGACTGGCTACTTTTTTTTGCGAGAGAGAGAGTTAATTTGTTTTCACACATTATCTAGAAGTGCAATCTGCTTTCCCCATATTATTATTACTTAATTTCATCTCAGGTTGGTTTTGGTAGCTGTTCCTAGAGTTTGGCAACCCCTGGTCACTGGGTTAAATAGGGATACCCAGAAGAGATTCATGTCAGATGTGAATTTCCCTGTAACATTGTACCACAACCTGGGAGGAATCAAGAATGTTCCAAACTGTAGCATATAAAATGTCTGCCTTCTAGGGCTTGAGAATTCATTAGTATGCAACAGAAAATCACTTTCGATAGACCAGAGATTCTAACTACTTGCAGAGAGAGAACTTGTTTCAACATTCTGTGCTTGACATTCTCCCTGAGGAGTGGTGGCAGCTATGTCACTCCTCCTCATCTCCCTGGAACCCAAGACAACTGTGGGAAGCTGACCACAGAGAACTGCAGGGCTCATGGTCATCTGGACCCAGGCTGTCTACAGGAATCTGGGAAGGTCTTTAGACTCAAGCACGAATTTAGAAAGTATTTGTGAACCCACTTATGCTGAAGTCCATGTCGCTTGTGGAGGATATCTGAGTGCCACCAGAGGCCGGCTGGGACAGCTGCACCACACCAGTGCCCATCTCTTCTTTCTCATTCACGTGTTCTGAGGAGGCGCTTGGCCAGCTGTAGGAGGGGCATTAACTCCTTAAAACCTGGCAGTGTGCTGGAAGGTGGGGGTGTTGATATTTGCCGGTGCCTCCTTTATGCTGGGCCTGGGATCAGGTTGGTAGGTTCCCATTATGCCATCATCACGGATGTGCACTTGTGGCCTGGAACTGTTTTGTATTAACATTGTGTTTAGAAATTCCATTAGGCTGACATTTCTCTGTGTGTATTTTCACTAATAATTTGCTTGGAAAGCAGCCACTAGCTCTTTTTAAACCCTTTAACAGTTGTCAGATGACGAAACTTTTCATTCCTTAATAACCTAGGGTGAACTCAAGTCGTGCCACATACTCTACTTTCTCAGTCATCCCTTCTCTCCAGCATTAACATATCTCTTGATGGTTAGGAGTAGGCAGACAGCCCATGAGGACTGTCCCAGTAAGAATGTCAAGAAAGAAAACACCTCTGCATTTAGCAATGGCTAACACCATTTCTCTTAGTTGGAGAAATTTGATTTCATAATAAGGAAAAAAAAATCTTTCCTGCGTTGGTAAAAACCGCTTACATAATAAATTTATACATTTGATTTGGCTTTAGTCTGTCAAGGTTTTCATTTTCTGTGGAAAGGAATATTGTTCAGGCCTCTGTGTAGTGAGAAAATGTGTCAGGGGATTCAGTGTTATCTCATCCATAAGAAAAGGGCTAAAGACGCCCAGACTCCAGCCCAAGAGCTGTCCCTGTCCCTCGTGCTGGGCATGCCTCAGCACCCCAAGGCAGCATCAGCCCTCTGAAGGACGGGGACTAGCATTGGCTTGATGTCAATTCTCCAGGGCAACTTTTGGCAAGTATGATGTGTTTATGATTTTGTTCCCATTTGATGTTTAATTGCCTTCTGATATGAGTGGTGTCCTTATGAAAGCCAGCAGTCAACAGGATGGGATTGAGCCAGACACCAGTGTTGCAAGACCTTTGGATACAGATGCTTTGTTCCAAAAGTTGAGTCTTCAATATGCTAATTTCATTTTGGTTACCTGCGCATTATCTTCATACACAGAGGAGTTAAATAATCCAATGTTTCCTTCATGATTGTTATTCAGAATTAGAGGGAAACTAGAGGGTCTATGGAAATTCAGATTTTGGACTTCCATTAATTTTTAAAGTTCTTGTTTCTGTTGACAACAACAATAGCAACAAATACCAACAAGCCAAACAGGGCCCAAGGTACCCAGGGGGATCCAGGTTTTCTAACACTTCTTTTTTAGCATTGATTTTTATTTAATTTAAATAAAACAGGGAAGGTAAAAGTATATTTTCATGAAAGAGAAGAGGAGGGGAAAAGAAAACTATTTTTTACCTGATCAAAATTAAAATTTCAAATTGTTTTGCATTTAGCTTTCTCTTTTCAAATTTGAAGCTTGTGCGTCTTAACTCCCAGAATGAAAAAAAAATACATTGCTATCTGTTGATTTCCTAAAGGAGTTGAAGTGGGGATAAAGGCATGTTCTACCTAGAAAGGAAGCTGGAAGAGAGAGGAGATTTGGAGGGACAGAGCATGTTTGAGAGAGAAAAATAAGATCCATGTGAATGGCCTCTAGCAAAGCCTTCAACACGCTGTGGACATAAAGAAGTAGTGTCTCTGTTCCTGCGAGAAAAGAGGAGACAGTAGCTTTGGGGGCAGAACGTTTCTCTCTTTTCCTACCATGTTTAGTGAACAAGTTCTCTTTCTCCAACGATTTCATCTCCATCTTTCCCGGCAGAGACAAAGGTCTCTCTGCTCTGAGAAGTCTTCTTACATGGTGTCTTCAGCTATTTCAAAGCAAAAATAACCTGAGACAGAATTTCTTTGTTGACCTTTTTCAGTTTTCTTCAGACAATATTAGTGATGGATAGAAGAACAAAAAAGATGGAAGATAAGGGGAGAGCAGGGTAATATTTATTAAAAATAATGATGGCAGCTGTCATCGCCTGAGCCCCCATCGTGCACAGACCGTCCTGCACAATATTGCCCTTCTCAGAACAATACTATAAAGCTGGTATTCCTTACTCTATAATTGAATAAAATTGGATCCCCTCAACATTTAGAAACACTGTCAAAGTCAGACAAGGAACAAGTGGCAGTTAGGATTGGTCCCCAAGTCAGTGTGATTTCCAAGATGCCTCCTTCCTCTCTTGTTCACCTTGGCTAGTTAGAACAACCCCTCTAGGCTTCAAAATGAATTCTGGACCTTGTTCTCACTTGGTGGTGCCCACAGCTGTGAGGTTTACCGGGGGTGAGATTCCAAGAGAGTTGCTGTCCTAGCTGCAGTGACTTGAGAAAAAACAAACAAAGAGGTAACAAAAGGCACCAGAAGAGGACAGTGCAGGGGGAGCAGGGGTGGGGGGTATAGGGAGGATATTTTCTGTGATCCTTCCCAGATGTAATCACTCCCAGGTGGCCCTTGCACTGCTGTCAAGTGTCACAGGATTGGCCGGCCACATTCCAGTCTTTATAATGCACACCCTTTCCTTTCTTTTCCTTCTCTATCTATTGCTGTTTAATAGATATTACATCTTTTGCTCACATAGAAAGAACAGAATCTAACAGCTACATTGCTGGCCCTGTATTCTCAGAAGAATATGCCTGCTCCATCTCTTGGAGTCTCCTGAGTCCCAGGCCCCTTCCCTATAGAGCACTGGAAGGAGAGCTTGGAACAGGGCACCAGAAGGTGAGGACAGTAAAATTGCCTGCTGAGAGAGGCCACGAAATCCACAAAATGGGCTTGTTTACCAAAGGACTGAAGTCTCATTCATCTACTGGCCTGATGAAACCCCCTTACTTAGTTTTACTGCGGTTTGGAGTGAGGTCTCTGTGAGTGCCCTGTGGAGCTGTCTTGGGGTGATGTGAAGGCTTTCAAAGAGCTGATTTCTCAACTCCAAAAGTTGAAAATGAGGAAGAGGCTGGGAAGGAGCTGCCGAAGGTTGTAGGTGAGAGGACCTTATCTCCTCTGCCCCACTTACCGCTGCCCATCTCTGTGCTAGAGAGGGGTGTGACAAGAGCAACCATTTGAGCAGTAGTCCAGAAAAACGTGTGGAGGAGAAAGAAAGAGCTGGAAGACAATCCCAAAGAATAGCCCCAAACGGGCTGTGCTTCACCTTAACTAGTGGCACATTGCCAAGGGGGATAGTGCCAAGGGCATCGGCCAGGAGTGCTCCTTACCATTGACCACTGCAAGAACATGTCTCTACATACAAAATGTGCTTGCTAAGAGAATACAGCTTTAGGTCAAGTCTCCAAACTCATTGTTCCAACCGGATGAATGCAGTTCTGCCAAGAAGAGATCCTGACATAGCCAGTGGCATGGACATGACATCTCAATCAAGCCCGATGTACTTGATCTGGACGTCAGTGAACTAGATTCAGTGAACTGGGCATTATTTGTTTACAGATGTAATCTGTATGTATGTAGACACCCATAATTTACAAATGTGCATTCACATTTCTGCTGTCATTCTATCCTTGAATAAGAAGTCCCCTAAGTTCCATTGTTTCTCAAAATATAATTAAATACATTGAATTTAACACATATTATTTAAGGTAAAGAAGCCACTTTTCATTTATTTTTTATCTCAGATTAATATGAAGGTATAAATGATTAGGTTACATTTGTTTCTAAGGTAAAGTTCAAATCGTAGTTGAGCCCTTGAAATCAGCCTTCACTTTATCTTGTTGTATGGTTGAGAATCAAGGTCAGAGTATCCAACCTGAGGACTGAATTTCTGAAAAGAGTAGTGACTGGTGCAGAGGATTCACTTGTTTGATTTCAGACTTGGAAAGGCATATTATTACAGGGATCATGAAGAAAGGGACATATTTAATTTATAGATATTCAACTTCAACTTACAAAGAGTAAGAAAAAAAAATGAAAAAGGAAAGAAAAAGAACTGATTCCATAGATTTGCCCTGCCCTCGTCTCCAAGTTGTGTACTGACCTGTGAAGAACCCTGACTGCTAACACCAGAGGAATCACACAAAGGGTAAAAAAATACTTGATTGGAGAAAATCTGTGTGCTGAGCAGTGGAAAACAAGACAGTCGTAAAGTCAGCAATGTTGATGCGCGTTGGCTGGGGGGACCATGAATGCCAGCATGGAAGGATGAAGGCCAGGGATGGAGGGAAAATTCAGATTCACATCCTGAGCACACTAATTAGATTTCAAGTAGGAAAAATAGTATTCTCTTTGTAATAAAGATGGGGTATTTTCTCCGTAACTATACACTGATCATTTTAAGACGGGTCCTTTCATTCCGACTTGAAATTAGCACCTCTTTGTCATCACAGTGAAATTAATTCTAAGACAGTTGGAAGTAAGCTTGAACTTTAGGCTGGTAAGTTTAAGTACAAAATTATGATGTTTCTTAACAGGAAAATAATGTTCAATAGGGTTTTTTGTTTCCTGTTCTAGTATAAAAGAAAGAATAGAATAAAATTCTAAATGTTAGGGATAATATGGGTGTGGTCACCTCAGCCTCTGAATACTCCCTGTTCCAGAGGAAAAAAGAACTGTAGACCTGCAGGAAAGGTGAAAAAACTATCAAATGCATTTGGAATAGGCTACGCCAATGGATTCATTGTGTAGAAATGCAAATGCGATGTGTTATAAAATCATTTTATGTAAATTTTTACATATTGTTTCATAGAAAATAAAACCCATTGGGGGAAGTGGCCGGTCATAAGCATACGAGTGCGACTCTTGCCCCCTAGTAGCTTTTAGTAAGCTCACCATCTGGACAAAAAGTTCATTTGTTTCTTAGTTTGCAAATGAGAAGGGAATGAATTTACAATAGACATACACTAATGCAATTAAACCCGTTATCTCGCCTGATACTCCCAGTCCGGGCATCTGTGAGAATGATGAATAGCTCTAACCCACCACCTTTGTCCACTATTCCCCATTTCTGGCAACTGTTCACTTTAATAAGGGCCAGAATATTTACCATCCATAGGTGCAAATGGGATTTGCCTAAAAACATGATGTTTGTTCTGGAAAAGTTGCTCTTAAATTGCCTTTAGAATACTTTTAAGTTGCATATGTAATTATTTGCAAGCACGTTTGTGTATTTGCTTTGTCTTTCAGTATTTGTTCTAAAACACAAAAATAAGATTCTCTTCCCCCTTGAGGGTGTTATTATGCTAAAAATATCCTTGAATCCTTCCTCCCTCCCTCCCTCGCTTCCTTCCTTCCTTTCTTCCCTCCTTCCTTTCTTTTCTCTTCCTTCTTTTTTTCCTCTTTTTCTTTGGTAGAAATTTCCCTTGCTGACCTCTCATGGCTATGACCCTAACTGCAGTTTTATAGATGTCAGAATTTTCACCAGGCTTTGAATAACCTGATGCCTACTTATCTGAGCATTAAATAACAGTTTAGATTTTGAAAATTCAGACATTTGTTGGTTATAATTTCTGTGCTCACATTTATGCTGAGGTCATCTAGGACCTCAGTGTTTGACCTCAAGGCATTTGTGTTCATCAGACAGAACTAAAGTGTGTGAAATATTTAGAGAGCAGTTAAATTTAACTATACCGCACTAATTTTAGTTGATACAAGTAACCTAGAAAGAAGGACACGTGTGGGTGGAAATTATACCTCATGGAGGAGAAGGGCTTATTTTCACTCTTGAACTTTGTTATTTATTTTTTTAGTAACCACCAGGGAGGTTTTACTTATATCTGTGTGCACAAATGGTCCTGCATTGGAATTAGAATAGACCAGTGATCCCATAAATTTGTGTGTGAGCTGCTTCGGGCAGAAACTGAGTCTTTTATTTTTATCCCAAGGTCCTGGTCACATGGCAGGAACATGATAAGTATTTGATAAACACATGCGTAAATACATATTAAAAATACTGTTTGTTAGATATCAATGATGTTTCACTAAAATGGTCCATTTGTTAAATAGTAAAATGGATTAAGTGAACTATTCAATAATCATACACTTCAAAGACATGATCCGTGTATAATAATGTAATTTGTTTATTTCAATTAAAGTCTTCATGATAGTTGAGGCAGACTGCACTTCCTTACGATGCCCTCAACCGTAACTGCCATTCCACACACTCTGCCAGCATGTGACCTTGCCACGCCCCCATTATGTGGTCCAGTTTACTTCTGCACAGCCTGGATCAGGCCCTAGGACTGATGTGACCCAGTGTGTATGTGGAAGTGATGCTGAAGTAGCCCTCACCTGGCCTGGAAGCTTCTGCTCCTTGCTGTATGGAATCCTGCTGCCAGGTATGCAGTGAACCTATCCTGAGACCACTGTGCTCTGAGATGCTCGAGCCACCTTGGCAGGCTCCGGAGAAGAAAGCATTGGGTGGAGAGACAGGTGAAGAGAGGCTGAGGGACGAGACCGTGAGTGAAGACACTACTCTCGAGTGGATCCTCCTCCAGTCCTGGCTGACCCAGATGGCACTGTGTGGGTTCAAGACCAACTTCCCCTTACATGTATTTTTAAATTCCTAACTCTCTAAACATTGGTAAATTACAATGGTTTTAAGAGACTAAGTTGTACTGTTCAGTTTATTTCACAGCATTAGATGTCCAAGAACATCAAGGGTGGGCCTATTAGATACCATACATATTCATCAAAAATGGTTTTAATTTTGCAGAATCAACTACAGGTATATGTGTAAGATAGTTGGTTTCTCAGCTGTTTGTTACAGAAAAGGTTAAGCATTTTCTCTGATCAATCATATAAATTTGCTTGGCATCTTGAAGAGTGTCCTATAGTGTACTATTTCTAGGAATCAAAAATAGCAACCAGCAGTCATCTTCCCTCATTCAGAATATGAATAATGTAATATCATGGATGTTTTTCTTGTGGGTCAAGTCTATTCCACAGTGATTAGGTGTTCCTCTCTCTTCCTGATGGTCAAGGCTATTCCATAGTGATTAGGTGTCCATTGTAGATAGCATACAATCGTCCTTCAAGCTTATATTTACAAAATTAGATTTACAAAGTTCTTTATGTTTTCTTAAGTGCATTTTATTTGTCATTTGATATTTACAGCATTGTTGGAAGTTAAACACTATGTATCCTTTTATCCAACAGACACAGATAAAGAACTAATTTATTCCAAGGATAGTTGGAGGCTAGATGGCAGGAAATAGAAACATAACCACAACATACACAATATTCTCTAAATTTAATCCTATTTTCACTAATAGATGAAGAATAGTGAAGTTTGTAAAGGACTAACAAAATAAAATTCAGGTCTTTGAATTCCAAATCGCATGTCCCTTTAACTTAGCATAATACTTTCTAGTAGCCAATCAGATACGGGTTTAGGGCTCACAGCATTTCCCACCTGTTGTATCATTTAATACTCATGAAAGCCTTTTCAGGTAGACAGCAATTTCTTGGATAAAAATGAAGTAACTGAAGTTAAGATTTTTTTTCCCCAAGGATTTGACAAAGGAAAAAGAATACAGCTACTATTCAAAATTAAGCTTTTTGATTCCAAAATATATTGCGATTTTTGTATTATCACAGAAATCTTTCTATAACAGGCAAAGAGTGGTGGTGAAAAATCCAGATTTAGACTTTACAGTGAGACCTTTCCAGAGCAGGTTCAAATTTTGGAAGCAGTATTTTGGGCTGTTGGGTAGTTTCCTACCTGTGTGACTCTGGGCAAGTTACTAAACTTCTTTTTGTGCTGGTTTTCTCTTTTATTGAACATTTCTCTCGTGGAGTGATTATAAGAACTTATTGAGCTAATACGTGTAAAGCTCGGGAATGTCTCGGTACACAGCTATCATTGGCTGTTATTATTTGGGGACTACCTGACCCACAGGGACACTGAAGACATATCCATTTAACAGGATATGGAGTGACATGGATTGAAAAGTCATCATCAGTTGAGGAAAGCTGGGGCAAGGGGAAATATCCTCTCAGTCTTTTGAGTTCTGTGCAAAGCTTGCTGGTCTTCATGGGCTTATCAAACTTTAGAAAACCAAGCATCAGGCCTGAGAAAGTCTGCGCAGAGCAGAGGCTGCCTGCATGGAGGACAAATGTGGGAAGAGTTAGGCAATTGGAAAGAAAGCGTGCTGGATAGTCAGCAGTGAGAAGAGTCGGGAACTATGGTAGTTTCTCCTGAGACCCATCTCCTGGGCCCATGTGTGCCTGTTTTCTCTCTGTGTTCTGATATGTCCTTTTCTCTGTAGTTGTACACTCGGATATCTTTTCTTTTTCTTGTAAGAACACCAGTCCTATTGGACTAGGGGTCCATCCTCATGACTGCATTTAACCTTAATTACCTCCTTAAAGGTCCTATTTTCAATCGTGAGGGATTAGGGCTTCAATCTATGAGTGAATGTTGTGGGGGGACACAATCCATTCTGTAACAAAGTGCAAAGAGTCCACAGACAGTCTGGTTGACTGATTATGGCCACTGTGACTCTCATTTGTCAAAGGCTTAATTTTGCAGCTTTTTCGTAAGGTTGACTCTTTAATGAAGGTATTGCTCTGATACATTTCTGAAGCAGGGAGTGGTCAAATAGAACCAGGAACACCTCGACATTTATCGCTACCACTCAGCCCAGCATGAATTCTCTTTCTATTCTTGCCTTTTACAATCACTCACCCTAAATGGGAGATGAATCAAGTGGTCGTAGAGGACGATCAGCTCTTTGTTTGCTGCAATAGCTCTCTGGTTTCGCTGATGACAGGTGGGTTTCCTACTTCCTTAGGCTCTCCATCACCCAGGAGAGATGCTGCATGTGGGATGGTGGATTTGACAGGCTTAAAATGCATGGCTGCAAGATGTAACCCTTAAGAAAGGCTAATAGTCTAATAGTGTGAGCTATCTGTAGGCTATTTTTAGATAGGCATGAGTAAAGCTATTACTTTTAAATGGCAATACTGTGAAATCCCCTATCGTGAATTTGGTTTCTTATTCAGTTGAAAAATATATTAATGTACCATCACCTACCAGAGCTTATTGAAATCCCTGTGCTTTGTGGATGCATCGGAATCACACAAGCCAGTTAAATGCAGGCCTTGCAATTGCTGTTTGCTGCGCCTGTGCCCTTGTGCCAGCTCATATCACAAGTTGTGGGGCTCAGGGCTCAGGCTTCGTGCTCCTGACACCTGAGTTATGTGGGACTCATGTTAAATACCCATATTGCTGGTGGGTTGTTACCTAAGAGTCCAGAAGGAGTCATGAAATACGCTCACCTCTGCTATTTTACATTTTCTAAAGCACACTGACCCCTGGAAGAAACATCACACTGCACCCAGATTGCTTTTCTCAATATCCAATTTGGGGGGAAACTACCTAGGAAAGGTAACTGCTTTGATTTTGAAAGTTAAACGCAGGTGTGAATTTCCGAGGCTATTTTCCTCCAGGGCAAGCTCAAGGCCCACCCTCCTTTCCCTGCCTCCTACTTGTCTGTTGACTGAATCACTCCCCTTGCAGTGGGGTCTCTTCTGCTTTTGTTCCTATTTCTGTTCCTTCTACCCTGGTACTTACTCTCCTCCGCTCTTAAAAATTGACTGTAAATTTAATTTCAGCTCATTGACTGCATAAATATCTGAGCTCATCTTTTTTTTTTCAGATTTAAATTAATTTTTTAATTTTTTAATTTTTTTATTAGATCATAATTGTGTACATTAATTCTATCATAGGATACAGTGTGTTGCTTCCATATGCAGTTTGGAAAACTCTCATCCAACTGGCTAACATAGCCATCATGTCTTTCTCATAATTGTTGTGTTAAGACA
>CAUYQV010007496.1:0-15265 GCA_963574575.1 Galagoides demidoff
TATGTTGAACCAGGCTTGAGATCCTGGGATAAAACCCACTTGGTCATGGTGTATAACTTTTTTGATGTGTTGCTGGATTCTGTTTGTTAGGATCTTGTTGAGTATTTTCACATCAATATTTATTAGCAATATTGGTCTATAATTTTCTTTTCTTATTGGGTCTTTTCCTGGTTTGGGGATCAAGGTGATGTTTGCTTCATAGAATGTGTTGGGTAGTATTCTGTCTTCTTCTATATTATGGAAAAGGTTAAGTAGTATAGGTATTAGCTCTTCTTTAAAAGTTTGGTAGAATTCTGACGTGAAGCCATCTGGTCCCGGGCTTTTCTATTTAGGGAGATTTTGTATAGTTGCTGCTATTTCAGAGCTTGATATGGGCCTGTTCAACATTTCCACTTGGTTCTGACTAAGTCTTGGAAGGTGGCATGCTTCTAAGTTTTGGTCGATTTCCTTCAGATTTTCATATTTCTGAGAATAAAGTTTCTTGTAGTATTCATGGAGGATTTCTTGAATTTCTGAGGGATCTGTTGTGATTTCATCTTTACCATTTCTAATTGATGAAATTAGAGATTTAACTCTTTTTTTTTCTTGGTTAGGTTTGCCCGATGGCTTATCTATTTTGTTGACCTTTTCAAAAACCAACTTTTTGATTTATTAATCTGATGCATAATCCTTTTGTTTTCAATTTCATTTAATTCTGCTCTAATTTTGGTTATTTCTTTTCTTCTGCTGGGTTTCGGATTGGAGTGTTCTTCCTTTTCCAGTTGCTTGGGGTGTCCCATTAAGTTGTTAACTTCTTCTCTTTCTGTTTTCTTGAGGAAGGCTTGCAGTGTGATAAATTTCCCTCTTAGGACTGCCTTTGCGATATCCCAGAGGCTCTGGTAACTCACCTCTTCATTGTTGTTTAGTTCCAAGGATTTGGTAATTTTCTTCTTGATCTTGTCTCTGACCCACTTATCACTGAGCATAAGATTATTTAGCTTCCACGTTTTTGTTTGGGTCTGCAGATTCCTGTTGTTGTTGAGTTCAACTTTTATTCCGTGGTGGTCTGAGAAGATACCTGGGATAATTTCTATTCTTTTAAATTTGCTGAGGTTAGACTTGTGACCTAAGATGTGGTCTATTTTGGAGTATGTTCCGTGAGCTGATGAGTAAAATGTGTACTCAGTTTTATTAGGGTGAAATGTTCTATAGATGTCCGTTAAATCCAAATGCTGAATGGTTAAGTTTAAATCCAAAATCTTTGCTAAGCTTCTTGTTGGAGGATCTGTCCAGCACTGCGAAAGGGGTATTAAAATCTCCGACTATGATGGAGCTGGGAGTAATCAGGTTGCTCATGTCTGTTAGAGTATCTCTTATAAATTTAGGTGCATTATGGTTGGGTGCATAAATATTGATAATTGAAATCTCATCATATTGAGTATTACCCTTAATAAATATAAAGTAACCATCTTTGTCCTTGCTCACTTTTGTTGGTTTAAAGCCTATAGTATCTGCGAATAAAATTGCAACACCTGATTTTTTCTGCTTTCCATTAGCTTGGAATATAGATGACCATCCCTTCACCCTGAGTCTATGCTTGTCTTTCAAAGTAAGGTGAGTTTCTTGAATGCAGCAGATATCTGGCCTGAGTTTTTGTATCCAGTCAGCCAGCCTGTGCCTGTTTAGAGGGCAGTTTAAGCCATTCACATTGATTGAGACTATTGATAAGCCTGGTATACTTTTGGGTATCGAGTTTTTTGAAGGTCCATTGGACATCTTTGATCCTTTTGTTACTGTGGGGATTGAAATTTGATCAAAATTTTCTAGGTGGGTTTATTTATGTGGTGGAGGATTGTGCTGATCATTGTGGAGGATAGGTCTGAGGATATCCTGGAGGACTGGTTTAGTTATGGTAAATTTCTTCAACATGTGAATTTCGTTAAAGTATTTAATTTCTCCATCATAAATGAAGCTCAGTTTAGCTGGATAGAGGATTCTGGGTTGAAAGTAGTTTTGTTTTAGGAGGTTGGAGGTTGATGACCACCCTTTTCAAGCCTGAAAGGTTTCAGCAGAGAGATCTGCAGTCATGCTAATATTCTTCCCGTTGTAGGTTAAGGTTTTCTTGCATCTGGCTGCTTTCAGGATTTTCTCTTTCCTGTTAACTTTAGTGAAGTTGATTATGATATGCCTGAGGGATGTCTTATTCCGGTTGAGTCGTGTTGGGGTTCTGAAGCTGTCTGCTATCTGAATTTCAGGATCCCTTGGCATGTCTGGAAAGTTCTCTTTCATAATTTCATGAAGGAGAGCCTCTGTGTTTGTGAAGCAGCTTTGTCACCTTCAGGGATTCCTATGAGGCGAATATTAGTTTTCTTTGAATTATCCAAGAGCTCTCTGAGCAAGTGATCTGTTTTTGCTCTCCATTTGTCATGATCTTTGGATGTTTGGGCACGTTCAAAGTCTTTGTCTTCAGTGTCTGAGATCCTATCTTCTGCCTGGTCCATTCTCTGAATGAGGGATTCAACCATACTCTTCAGATCTTTAAGGGCTGCAACCTCTTGGTTCAGTGTATCACAGTCTTTGATCATTTTATCTTTGAAATCATTGAATTCCTGGGACAGTTTTTGGATAATTTGAAATTCTAGTTCCCTCCTTTCCTCCATTCTGTTGATCTTATTCGCTATCTAGATTCTGAACTCAATTTCTGACATCTCAGACATTGATTTATGGAATGGGTCTTCAATTGTGTCTGCACCATCCTTCCTTGGGGTGGGGGGTTGATCTACTCTGGTTATTCTGGTTACCAGAGTTTTTCCACTGATTCCACCCCATGCTGAAGCTAAATTTGCACCTTTCGGAGATTGTTTCTAAAACTGTTCTGCCAGTGGCTTCTTCTGGTTGTCTACTGGGTGCACGCCGCCAAGGCCCCGGGAAGCAGGGACAGCGTCTGGCGGGCCATGCAGCCCACCCAGGCAGGGCCATGCAGCCCACCCAGGCAGGAGTCAGTCAAGTCAGTTGCGCTGTGAAGGCCCCTGGAGGGGGAGGGGGGAGGACGGCCCCTGGGGATACAGCTGGGTGCAGAATGCGCTGGCTGGGCGGGGTCAGTCCGTGCATAGGAAGCTGGATCAAGCAGTTCTACCAGTGAAGGACCGGGACAGGGGCTTGGTCCCGCAAAGGTGGGGGGATGCTGCTCTTGGGTCTCCTCTTGCTGTCTCTGAGGGCAATGGGGGGAGGGTGGACTGGAAACTCAAAATGGCAGTGCGAACACCAGTTCCATTTTTCTGCCTGGCGGAGGGTGTTCCGAGTCTCAGCAGGGTCTCTCCAGGGTCGTAGACTTCCCTGTCGGCAGCTCTCGCTCGTGGAGGGAGAGAATAGGTCCTCAGTTTATGATCGCCTGTAGGAGACTCAGAGGAGCGGTTGAAGAGGAAACAAAGGAAAAGCACACCTCTCTTGGGGGAGGGGATGGACACTTTTCCTTTGGGGTGTATTATGTATCTGTAGATTGCCTTCCAGGTGTTGCGGCTTGCCTCAGAAGAGGTGTCCTACCGGCATCACTCTTCTCTCTCGGCTGGGCTCCCAGTCTTCGACTTTGTTGGGTGTTTTCTGGATGTTATCCTTTCCTCTGGGCAGGAGCTTCTGTCGGAGGCTGGTACCTGTCGGCCATCTTCACCCCCCTCTATCCTGGTTTTATGCCTTAGTTTAGAAAGAGGTGAGAATGTGGGAGGGGTTGTCTGGGACAGAAAGGTTGTGGTGGAAGCTAAGGTGTTGCTCTCTCTGCCTTAGAGAGTGCTCGTGCTTACTAAAATTTGTTTATCTTCTGTGTCTTCAAGTGCACCTTTGTTCCTCAAAACTGTTTACCTTTCCAGCAATATTTTCCAACTATTAGACTGATTTCCTGTTTTTTGAGACAGAGCCTTAAGCTGGCCCCCTGGGTAGAATGCCGTGTCATCACAGCTCACAACAACCTCCAACTCCTGGGCTCAAGCAAGTCTCTTGTCTCAGCCTCCCAAGTAACTGGGACCACAGGCACCTGCCACAAGGCCTGGCTATTTTTTGGTTGCAGCCGTCATTGTTGTTTGGCAGGCCTGACGCGATTCGAACCTGTCACCTTAGGTGTATGTGGCTGGTGCCTTAGCCACTTGAGCCACAGGTGCCAAGCCTAGACTGATTTTCTTATGAAATACTATCTTTTAGGATTTCTGGTAACTTACATGGTTAAAGTGGAAGTATAAGAGTTTGCCTTGAAAGAATTTTGAAGAGGAACCTGAATAGTTGATACTTTGCATATGTTTTTGTTTCACCGGGCTGTATATGCCTGTTTGTAGAACATACCATACAGCTTTATTTCTATAATAGTACATCAGGGCAGATAGGAGCAGACTGAGAATGTACTTGATTCTTTCGGTAAAGTGAGCTATTACCAGGGCTGATGATTTACTTGTATCACAAAATGTACTATCTTGGAGTGTTGTTTCTTGGTTACTTTATTTCTTGAGAGGTCTATTTAATTCTCATATAAAAACAACTTGATTAAAATTAGCCTGTAGAATTCCATAATTACGGTGATCATGGTGAGAAGTGTTCTATGTTCTTCGTATTATTTTATTCAATCCGCAGAACAGCCCTGTAAGATAAGTTCTGTTATCCCAATGGTACTGATGAAAAATCTGAGGCAGCTGGAAGGTGATGATGCCGGGGATTCGACTCCGAGGGCAGGTGCGTTAATACCTGTGGATCTGGCTCGGAGCCTGTGGCTCAAGCTGCTAAGGTGCCAGCCACATACACTTAAGGTGGTGGGTTCGAATCCCCAGCCCGGGCCTGCCAGACAACAATGACGGCTGCAATCAAAAAATGGCCGGGCGTTGTGGTGGGCGCCTGTGGTCCCAGCGACTTGGGAGGCTGAGGCAGGAGACTCGCTTGAGCCCAGGAGTTGGAGGTTGCTATGAGCTGTGATGCCATAGCACTCTACCCTGTTGAGGCTCTGTTTCAAAAAAAAAAAAAAAAAAAAGACCTGTGGATCTGGTGGTGGTGATTGACTGGGGAAGTATAACGTTAGAAACTATGAGAGACAAAGAGACAAGACACACAGAATAGAATTTTCTTTTTTTTTTTTTTTTTAATAAAATTTTCTTTTTTCTTTTTATTTGTTTTGCAGTTTTTGGTCAGGGCTGGGTTTGAACCTGCCACCTCCAGCATATGGGGCTGGTACCCTACTCCTTTGAGCCACAGGCACCACCCAGAATAGAATTTTCAAATGTGGGAACACAAGGTCCACCACCCATTTGTGGGGTTCCATGGTTCTGAGCATTTGTTCCACTCAGCTTTTATTGAAGGCTGTTTGCTCATTAGCCCTGAAGGTAAGCTGAGGAAGGGAACAAAGACATCAGCAGTTTCTTTGAGTAAAAGCATATCAGCTCCTATTGTTTCTGTAATCATTAATTTTAAGGGACTGAGCACTCTTGAGAAATCCGGAACCTGAGCCTTGCATAGGGGCAGCCTCCTTTCTGTAGTCGCACACACAGATTCCTTGGGTGTGGGTTGTTAATCCCCACTAGTTCTCTGTGGAGTAAAACGCTCTGGTGTCAATCTTCTTGGAACAGTTGGTGGGAGAGGAATGCTTCTAAGCTGCTGGTGGGATTGCAAATCTCTGATTCATCCCTTTTGGAAAGAAAGATCTAAATGTAGACCTTCCATTTGATCCTGCAATCCCATTACTAGGTATCTACCCAGAAGAACATGAATCATTTTGCCACAAAGATATTTATAATAGAATGTTTATTGCGGCTCAATTCATAATTTCCAAGTCGTGCAAGCAGTCCATGTACCCATCAACCCATGAATGTATCAATAAAGTGTGGTATATGTATACCATGGAATTTTATGCAGCCATTAAAAAAGATGGAGATTTTACATCTTTTATATTTACCTGGATGGAGTTGAAATACACTTTTCTTAGTAAAGTATCACAAGAATGGAAAGATGATTATCTAGTGTACTCCATACTAATATGAAATCAATATATAAACAAGTATATGTTCCTAAGAACAATAAAACACTGTTATAGTCCAGTTTGGGGGTGGAGGGAGGGGTGAGGATGTATGGCAGAAAGAGGGAGGGCATGAGGCGGGATCTCACCTAATGTGCACATTGTGAGGGTGTATAACACTCCCCCTGGGTGAGGGGCTCTTCTACAAATGGAACTTTGCCCTGGAAGTGGGAACAATGTAACCTAAATATTGTACCTTCAAATTAATTTCAATAAAGTTTAAAAAAAAGAATTGGTGAGAGAAAGGAATTTTCTTCTCATCTCTAGCCCTGAGGCACTGTCCTCTGTGATAAGGGATATAAGTCCTCCTACCCATATTTCAGAGCCTGAGCTGTTGTCTTGATCTCTGCCCTGGCCAAATACAGATCTCCGCAATGGGTATTTGCTTTGAGTGTTAACTAGGCAGGAAATAGCCTAGTTAATGTTTCTTGCTAGGCCTTGCACACAGCTTCCTTTGCAGCCATTTATTCCTTCAGAGCGTTCACAGACCCAGAAGGGGTATTAGCAAGCTGTATCCCCTGAGCAAGAAACTGCTCACTTAAGAAATTTAGCAGCAGCTGGTTTAAAGGTAAACTAGATGACTTTTCTTTGTTCTACCTTGCTCAACTTATTTCTCCATCCCTCCCTTTTTCTGGGAGTGCTTTCCCTTGCCAAGAATGAGGTCTTTGGCCCCCATTCCGCCTACATGGTAGAGCCAGGATTTGAAGCCAGCCAGATTCCTGGGCCTTTCTGTTGACTCTCATTCTTTATTCCTTCAACAGTTGGAGGTTCTATTGCATATCACAGGCCAGGAGTTACAGAGAGTATTCATAGAGTGTCTAATGATCAAATTGAAATGCCAATAACTATTAAATTCTTGGACTCTAGGAAAAAGACTTCAACCTGGTGGAGCACAGTAGCCGGCTGCCTCAGTGTGGGAAGCCCCCTGTACTTCCGTTCTGGTGCTCAGGAATTTGGAGAACCGGGATGGTGGAAACTTGTTCATAACAAGCCCCCAACAATGAAACCTGAAGGAGAGAAGTTGTCTGCCTCTTCTTTGAAAGTAAAAGGTACTGTTGTGAGAACAGTTCGTAAGTGTGGGCTTCGGAGACAGTCTGTGTTACTCAGGCGGAGCTTACAGGGCTCTCTTGAGCTACTCTGCTCCACAGTTCTATGATACTTGCTTTACGTGCTGTAAATAAATACTATATAAAAACATTTAATCATTTGGTCATCAAATTACAAATTTCCTTTGGTATCTGAAACATTCAGTGCTTTTAATCTGATTTTTGTTTTGAACACACTTTTCTTTTTAGACAGAGTCTCACTTTGTCACCGTTGGAAGAGTGCCATGGCTTCACAGCTCACAGCAACCTCCTGCTCAGGCAGGTCTAATATTTTGAACACATTAACTGCCATGTAAATTGTATTTTAACTTCGGCTAGTTTTGTGCCTGGGGCCTCATGAAGCACATACAACTCACATATCTCCTGACCCATTTTGACCTAATGAAACACTATGGCCCCAAGGAAAAAAATATTTTTTCTAGTGTGGCAGTCAATGTGTTAAACTTTTTCTAATTTTTTTTGAGACAGGGTCTTACTCTATTGCCCTGGGTAGAGTGCAGTGGTGACTGTCAGCTCACAGCATCCTGAAACTCCTGGCTCAAGTGATCCTGTGCCTCAGCCTCTTGAGAACACTGGGCTAGTTTGTTCCCTATTTTTAGTAGGTCTTGCTGTTGTTCAGCCTGGTCTTGAACTCCTGAGCGCAAGCAATCCACCCACCTTATCCTCCCAGAGTGCTAGGATTACAGGTGTGAGCCAACACACCTGGCCAAGGTGTTAAACTTTTTATTATGGAAATTTAAAACGATACAAGGTGAAGAGAGTAATATAATGAATTCCCATGTGCTTCCCACCTCACTAAAGCAGTTAAATCTTAATAGTCTCCTTGTATCTAAATCCCTGCTACTTTCCCCAGCCTTCCACCCCTGCCCACCCATGGATTGTTTTAAAGCAAATCGTAGGCATCAACATTTCTTCTTAAATATAATAGTATGTATTTCTAAGAGATAGGAGTACTTTTCTTTTTGTAACCTAATCTGTTTTTTTTTTTTTTTTTTTTTTGAGATGGAGTTTCACTGTGTTGCTCTAGGTAGAGTGCTGTAGCATCACAGCTCACAGCACCTCAAACTCTTGGGCTTAAGCGATTCTCTTGCCTCAGCATCCCAAGTAGCTGGGACTACAGGCACCTCCCAAAATGCCTGGCTATTTTTTGGTTGTAGTCGTCATAGTTGTTTGACAGGCCTGGGCTGGATTTGAACCTGCCCGCTGTTGTATATGTGGCTAGTACCCTAGCTGCTGAGCTACAGGCACTGAGCCTTTGCAGCCTAATCTTAATGTCATTTTCACATTAAAGGAAAATTAGTAAATCCTTACTATCATAAATTGGTCTGTTTTTATTTATTTATTTTTTATATGTATGTATGTATGTATTTTTGAGACAGAATTTCACTTTGTCATCCTTGATAGAGTTCTGTGGCATCATAGTTCACAGCAACCTCAAACTCTGTGGGCTCAGGAGATGCTCTTGCCTTAGCCTCCCAAGTAGCTGGGACTACAGGCACCTGCCACAATGCCCGGCCATGTCTTTTTAGAGATGGGGTCTTGCTCTTGCTCAGGCTGGCCTTGAACTCCTGAGACCAGCAATCCATTCACCTTGGCCACCCAATGTGCTAGGACTACAAGTGTGAGCCACCCCACCCAGCTTGATCTGTTTTTGTAATCAAAGAATTTTAATGAAATTTTATGTTAAAAAAAATATAACTGGTAAAAGATCAAATAGTATTTAAGGATGTAAAGTCTAAAAATTAGACTAAGTTTCACTTCCCAGAGTAACCACTGTTATCTTTTATAAATACATTTAGAAATAATTTTAGCATATTTAAGAATTTTCTTTTTTTTTTTTTTTAAATGCAAAGCCTATAGGATAGTGGTTATAGCGCTGGCCACATGCACCGAGGCTGGCAGGTTTGAACTCAGCCCGGGCCTGCTAAACAACTATGACAACCACAACCAAAAAAAAAAAATAGCTGGGTGTTGTGGCGGGCGCCTATAGTCCCGGCTACTTGGAAGGTTGAGGCAAGAGAATCGCTGAAGCACAAATTGAGGTTGCTGTGAGCTGTGATGCTACAGCACTCTACTGAGGGTGACATAGTGAGACTCAGTCTTAAAAAAAAAGAAATGTAAATAGACTCATGCTAAATAGACTTGTTCTTCTTTTCCTCCCCAGTTTCCTATAATTGTACATGTAGATCTACCCTATTTTATTTCATTGCTTTCATTACATGGATGTATGATAACTTATTAAACCACTCCCCTATGATGGGATTTTGGTTGTTTCTACCTTTTAAAATTATTGTCATTTTAAACAATGTGACAGTTATACAAATTTGTGTACATGTGAAAATTGTGCGATCCTTTTTTAGTTCATAAGGGTGATGATTGGGTTTTCACGTGCGTGTGTGAGATGTGCCTCCCACAAATCTTGTTACGCTTTTGGTACATTACCCGTCTGATGTAAAAAAAAAAAAAAAAAAAAAGAAAATTGTGATAAATTCCTGGAAACAGAATTGCTATATCAAAGGATATACAGGCAGGCCCTGGGTTACAAACAAGATAGGTTCTGTAGGTTTGTTCTTAAGTTGAATTTGTATGCAAACTGGAACAGATAATTTACCTATTACCTGTAATAGCCTCTGTTCATAAATGTAAGTTGTATGTCAGTTGTATATTTGTAACTTGAGGACTTGCTGTAGTAGCTTCCCTTTATAAGTGTGAATTGTATGTAAGTTGGGTGTTTGTAAACTCTGGTACTGCCTGTATTTGTTCAAAATTGTAGTTAGTTTAGCCAAGTTATCCTCTAAGAAGGTATAATAAAAAATTTGTGTCATTCTAAAAGACATGAAAATGCTCATTTCCACATACTCTTGCTGAGGATTACCAAAGCTTTTTAATGTTTACCAGTTGCAGTAGGTAAGGTGTTAGGGTCCTGCCCCGAGAGCAGTGTCCACTGAGACCTGTGGAAACTAGCGGTGATCCACTAAAGAAATACAGAGTTAGAAGTAACAGTAAAGAAGGACAAGAGACATAGAGTAGAAATAGAAGTGGGAGCTCAGGGGTCCATTGCTCATCATGGGTTTCTGGCAGTGGCACCAAGTGTTTGCTCCACTCTGTTTTTTTTTTTTTTTGGTAGAGATAGAGTCTCACTTTATTGCCTTCTGTAGAGTGCTGTGGCGTCACAGCTCACAGTAACCTCCAACTCCGGGGCTTAGGTGATTCTCTTGCCTCAGCCTCCCGAGTAGCTGGGACTACAGGTCCCATAGTGGGCTATGGCTATTTTTTGTTTGCAGTTTGGTTGGGCTGGGTTTGAACCCGCCACCCTCGGTATATGGGGCTGGCGCCCTACCCACTGAGCCACAGATGGTGCCCTCCACTGTGCTTTTATTGAGTCTGTTTGCCCAGAGGTTAAGATGAGGGAGGGAACAAAAGACATCAGCAGTTTTCTTGAATTGATCATATTAGCTTTTATTATTATTATAATTAATCTTCAGGGTGGCCTTCGGTAATCTGAAATCTGAGCCTTGGATTGAGAACCTCCTGCTTGAGGTCACACACACAGATTTCTAGGGAGGTGTTAAGGTCCATAATTCTCTGTGGAGTAAAATGCCATCAGCATTAATCTCCTCTGAGGGATGATGGGGGAGGCATTTTCCCTTCAACACCACAGAGGATGGCTGGGCGCCTGTGGCTCAAGCTAAGGCGCCAGCCACATACACCGAAGGTGGCGGGTTCGAATCCAGCCTAGACCTGCCAAACAACAATGATAGTAGCTTTGTTGAAAAAAACATAGCCAGGCATTGTGGCGGGCGCCTGTGGTCCCAGCAACTTGGGAGGCGGAGGCAGGAGACTCTTTGAGCTTAGGAGTTGGAGGTTGCTGTGAGCTATGCCATGGCGCTCTACCCAGAGGGACAGCTTAAGGCTCTGTCTCAAAAAAAAAAAAAAAAGTTAAAAAAAAAAACACCATAGAGGATTTTTCTCTGCTATAAGGGATATAAGCTCTTCTTGAAGTATATTATCTCAGAGCTCAAGCCTTGGTCTCTGCCCCAGGCAAGTGCAAATCTCCACAGTGGGTATCTGCTTTGCCTGTTTCATGAGCAGGAAAGCTCTAGAAGATGTACCTTTTTCTAGGACTTGTCATAGACTTTTCCATGGCCATTACTCTCTTCAGAGAGCTAACAGACTCAGCAGGGTGTTTGTAAGCTATATCCCCAACAGGCTAGAATTTCAGAAAAGGCAGGAAGCTTGCTGGCAATGGCTGGCTTAAACGTAAACCAGCTTTTCTTTGTTCCAACTCACTCAGCTTACCTTTTAGTTTTCCTCTTTTTCTGGGGGTGCTTTCCTTTGCCAAGAATGGGGTCTTCATTCTCTCAGCAGTAAAAGAATTGTTTAAACTTACATTATAATTTCTTATTCCTTAAGAGATATTTAAGTCTTTTGGTTTAAGGCATTCATTGAAGATTTCTCTATATTAAACATGATGTTAAGCTCACTGTAGTTAGCAAGTGAAACTCAAGTGATATAGTTATTTTAAAATATAGATACTGGTTGAGCATCCCAAATCCAAAAATTTAAAATCTAAAGCACTGTGAAATCCAAAACTTTTTGAGCACTCCCATGACACTCAAAGAAAATCTCATTGGAGCATTTTGGGTTTTGGGTTTCCAAATTTGGGATGGTGAACTGGTGAGTGTAATGCAAATATTCCTAAATCTGAAAAATCCTGAGATCCACAACATGCTTGGTCCCATATATTTGGAGAAGGGATTACTTAACCTATGCTTGTTCTGTTCTGGCAGCCTCAAAACCAACATTAGATCCAATCATTACTGTCGAGGGACTTCGAAAACGGGCAAGTCGGAATCCTGTGGAATCTGCTATGGAATTAAAAGAGAAAAGATCTCGAACTCAGGAAGCCAAAGACATTAGAAGAGCCCAGAAAGAAGCAGCTGGCTTTCTTGACAGGAGCACGTCTTCCACCCCTGTAAAGTTTATGAGCCGTGGCCGCAGGCCAGACGTGATTCTTGAAAAAGGAGAAGTGATTGACTTTTCATCCTTGAGCTCCTCTGACCGCACCCCCCTGACAAGCCCATCTCCTTCTCCATCTCTGGATTTCTCTGCCCCGGGGACTCCGGCCTCTCATTCTGCCACGCCTAGCTTGCTTTCTGAAGCAGATCTGATTCCAGATGTGATGCCCCCACAAGCCTTGTTCCATGGTAAGACTTGCTTGCTTTGGTCTTTTATTTTAGGTGTGGGCCATGATGTAAATGTTTGAGTTTTCACCCGTGGGCTCTACGTTTCTTCTTAGCCTTGATGACAGTATTTTATGCTCTGTTTAGATGATGATGAGATGGAAGGTGATGGAGTCATAGACCCAGGAATGGAGTATGTTCCACCCCCTGCTGGGGCAGCAGCTTCGGGACCAGTGGTTGGGGGCAGAAAGAAAGTCAGAGGCCCTGAACAGATAAAGCAAGAGGTAGAGAGTGAGGAGGAAAAGCCTGACAGGATGGACATGGACAGCGAAGACACAGATTCAAACACTTCTTTGCAAACGAGGGTTCGAGAAAAGAGGAAGCCTCAGCTGGAGAAGGACACAAAACCTAAAGGGCCCAAGTACACTCCCGTGAGCATCTATGAGGAAAAGCTGCTTCTCAAGAGGTTGGAGGCCTGTCCCAGTGCTGTTGCCATGACACCAGAGGCTCGGAGACTGAAGCGGAAGCTGATTGTCAGACAAGCCAAAAGGGATAGGGGATTACCACTTTTTGACTTGGATCAAGTTGTTAATGCTGCTCTGCTATTAGTTGATGGGATTTATGGGGCCAAAGAAGGAGGAGTTTCGAGGCTTCCTGCTGGACAAGCCACTTACCGAACTACCTGTCAGGACTTCCGAATCCTTGATCGTTACCAGGTGAATGTGTGCGGGCTCTAAGCTGTGGGGCTGGCGTGGAGGTGGGGCAGGCAGCACCAAGTTGGGCCGTGACTGTTAAAATCATGAGTCACGTAGGGCGAGAGGAGAAAAGAGCAAGGTGGAAAAATGCAAAAATTTTGGGCTTTATTTTTAGAATTTGTTCTGTATAAATACTCCTTAATACACCTGGGACGTTTGAGGTTTTATGTGTGTGTGTGTGTGTATACACACATATGTATATAACCTGGACGTTTTCTTTATAGCTCTCAGTCTCTGAGGGGAGCTATACGTGATGAGTGTCATAGTTTCAACTGGCAGATTTATTGAGGACATGTGATGTACGGGGTATTACGCTGCGTAGGATTTGAAGGTGTGTAAACATCTGTGTAGTTAGGGGACAGCATGAAGAAATAGCAGCCAGGGGGTCAGTGTGGTGTCAGTGGAACCCAAGTTCTGTGAGTGCCTCTGGGAAGAATTGATTCCATTCAGAGCTGCCAGCATATACCCTCCCACTAAGTGGAATGAGAGGACTCATTTCTGTCTTTGCTAGCAGTTAATAGTAACCAGCCTTTAAGTTTTGCTAATCAGATGACTGTGAAGTGAAATCTTTTTATTCACATTACTTTGATTACAGGTAAGGTTAAACACTAAAGTTTGTTGGTTGTCTGAGAATTCCCTGTTTGGAGTCTTTGCATATTTTTATGTTGTCTTCTCGGGACACTAGTGGTCTCTTTATTGCCAGTTCTGATCCTATTCAGTGAGACACCATATGTAGGACCTGTTTCTTTCCTTGTGCTGGGCATGTGGTGTGTGGGCCCTTTCAGTCTGAAACTCTTATTCCTGAGTTCTGAAAAGTCTTAATTTCCTGTCTTCTATTTTATCGGTTCTCTTTTTTTAGAACTCCCTTGTTACTTGGATATTGAGCCCTGTAGACCAGGGGGTTGGTAAACTTTTTCTGTAAAGGGCCAGACAGTAAATATTTTAGGCTTTGCAAGGCCGTCCATGCCCAGTCAGAACAACTGAACTCTGCCATTGTGAAAGCAGCCATGGTGAACGTGTGCGGCTGTGTTCCAGTAAAGCGTTATCTACTCAAATGGCAATGGGCTGGGTTTGGCCTGGGGGCTGTATTTTGTAGAGATCCATACTGTGGGTGGATCCTATTAATTTTCTTTTTTTCACTTTTTTTCCCATCTTTCCTGTGAAGTACAGTATTAACCTGCCTGCATTCTAGGAGCCAAGTGGGAAGGTCCAGGAGCCTATGACTAAGTAAATAAACTCCACTGAATCTCCCTGTCTTCAGAACAGTACTCCCACCTTTGGTTCCCTGTCTCTGGAATCTCCTTTTGAGCCTCTCTAGAAAGTCCAGTCTTCTGCTAGGGGGGAAACATCATTTCCTGGTTGGGGGCAGGGAGAAAATACCACTTCCTGGTTGGGGGCAGTGTAGCTGACACAGTGGTGTAAGCGGTGTAATTGGAGCCTTTAACCTCTTTAAGAGCTTCTCATTCCATAGTTGGATTGCCAGTTCTTAGCTTCCGTAGTACCTGTGAGAACCATAGCTCTCACAGGTTCTGATTCTGTGTTTTCCTGAGGTTGAATTTTGTAAATCATCCTGCTCCTGGTCAGTCTTTACCACCAGCTTTAGTTTTAGCTTTCCTTGCTCTGTTAAGTCATTAGTGGCCAGGTATGGTGGCTCATGCCTATAATCCTAGCACTGGGGAAGGCTGAAGCAGGAGGATTGCTTGAGGCCAGAAATTCAAGACCAGCCTGAGCAAGTGATTCTCTTGCCTCAGGCCTCCCAAGTAGCTGGGACTACAGGCACCTGACACAATGCCCAGCTAATTTTTTTTTTGTTGCAGTTGTCATTGTTTTAGGTGGCCCAGGCCGGGTTCGAACCCACCAGCCTCCATGTACGTGGCCGACGCCCTACCCACTGAGCTACAGGCGCTGCTGTGATCACCTTCTTTCATTTAGCATGGTGTTTTCAAGATCAAGAAAGCTATAATCCAAATGGAGCCCTAGACTACGGGGAAAGGTGGGGGGGAGGATTGGTGAAGAGAATGATACTGTGGGGATCACACCTATAATTTATCCTATTAAGGTACATGTGAATTTGTCTAAAGGTTGAATATAAATGTCTTAACACAACAATTATGAGAAAGACATGATGGCTGTGTTAGCCAATTGGATGAGAGTTTTCCAAACTCCATATGGAAGCAACACACTGTATCCTATGATAGA
>CAUYQV010007498.1:0-55726 GCA_963574575.1 Galagoides demidoff
GAGTTTCCCCCAGAGTAGCAAGAAGTAAGAAAGAGATAAAGTTTATACAATTGAGAAAGTTTAAAAATTGGTATATGGAAGTTGAGGCTTCAATTTGCTCTACATTGGGGACATCATCAACCTCTGAGAGGAAACGTTGGAGGAAATCAGGAAAATGACCCGTGAAGGGAAGGGAGACAGTTTGAAATAATTGTGGCAGGCTGTGGGACGGTGAATGAATCCAGGAAGTGGCAGGATTGCCAGGTTGTGCTGAGGGTCTATTTAAGGTGGGACAAAGCTGCTTTATGTCCAGGTTTCCTTCAACAGAGCTTATCTGCTAGATTACATGGCATTGAGACTCGTGGTTTTGCAGACAAAAAGAGACTCAGATATATGCAAGCTGAAAATGCCCGGCTTGTATACTTGAGCTGGAAAGAAGAGCAGTAAAGAGTGGAAAGGAAATAGATCAATAATCAATTGCTGGGACAGAAAGATCAGAAGGGTAGGAGTGGATAAGGAAGGATGTTATGTGACTCTATTATGGAATGCTATGCAGCCATTTAAAGAGTAAAGTGGGGCTCAGCGCCTATGGCTCAAGTGGCTAAGGCATCAGCCACATACACCTAAGGTGGTGGGTTCGAATCCAGCCTTGGCCTGCCAAAACAACAATAATGGCTGCAACCAAAAAAAAAAAATAGCCGGGCATTGAGGTGGGCTCCTGTGGTCCCAGCTACTTGAGAGGCGGAGGCAGGAGACTCACTTGAGCCCAGGAGCTGGAGGTTGCTGTGAGCTTTGATGCCACAGCACTCTACCCAGGGGGATAGTTTGAGACTCTCTGTCTCAGAAAAATAAATAAATAAATAAAGAGTAAAGTGGATCTATATGCACTACAATGTAAAATATCCAAGATATACTTTTAATGAGAAAACAAGACAGAAGTGAGTGAGTGAGTATGTGTGCATGTGTGTGCTCAACCAAATGATGTAATTGAAGGGGAGAAGAGATTACAATTTTTTTTTTTTTTTGAGACAGAGCCTCAAGCTGTCCCCCTGGGTAGAGTGCCATGGCATCACAGCTCATAGCAACCTCCAACTCCTGGGCTCAAGCGAGTCTCCTGCCTCAGCCTCCCAAGTAGCTGGGACCACAGGCACTCGCCACAACGCCCGGCTATTTTTTGGTTGCAGTCATCATTGTTGTTTGACGGACCGGGGCTGGATTCAAACCTGCCACCTTAGGTGTACGTGGCTGGCACCTTAGCCAGTTGAGCTACAGGCGCCGAGCCCACATCATAGAGTTTAATCTAGATTAAGTCTTTCATAGACTTGGGTAAGCATTTGTTCTACAAATAAAGTAGAAAATTTTACCTTTCATGCCTTCATCTTCACACCTACGCTGATGATAATAAACATGAAGAGCTTCATACTTTTTAATAACCTTTGTAGTACAGATAAAGTTAAAATTACAAATGGCTTTTTCTGTAAACATAATGAGATTTTAATGATAACATAAAATTTTAAGTTCCAGGGATTCAAGCTTTTGAAGAAGGATCTCAAAATTTTTTCATTAAAGGCAGATGGAAAAGTACAAATTTTATAAGTTAGGTTTAGATACTTTCTCAAAACACTCTTATGTTTATGTCTATACTACCACAAGAAATTACTTTTCTTTTTTTTTTTTGAGACAGAGTCTCACTTTGTTGCCTTTGGTAGAGTGCTCACAGCAACCTCAAACTCCTGGGCTCAAGTAATTCTATTGCCTCAGCCTCCCAAGTAGGTAGGACTACTGGCACCTGCCACAATGCCTGGCTTTTTTTTTTTTTTTTTTTTTTTAGAGACCAGGTCTCGCTTTTGCTCAGGCTAGTCTAGAACCCCTGAGCTCGCGCAATCCACCTGCCTCAACCTCCCAGAGTGCTGGAAGAAATAACTATTTTGATATCATATACATAAATACCATGAATATTTAGCAGTACTTTGGAGATACCAGGTCCAAAGCAGTACTTTGGAGTACCAGCAGTACTTTGGTGATACCTAGTACTATGATAAGAAATTAGCAAAATCAACATTTAGAAGGATTTAAATATTTTGAAAATGGATATAGATCATTATTTTAATAAAGAACAACTTTCCTCAGGCATTTATGGAAAACCTCTTTGCTATGAAATAAAAATTCTCCTTTACTTAAGTGGTAAGACTGAATAAATATATCAGAAGTTTTTTGAAGAATGATAGAAATAAAAAAATAAAAAAATAAACCTCGGAACTCTTTGTTTTATTGCAGTGCCTAGATGACTTCTGTAGTTGCTATGGAATAATTTTGTATAACAGAGAAAACTTAGCAAAATCACTGTGCTTCTAAGTTATTAAGTTGGTGTATAGATCTTTGTTAGCTCTTATTTATCTGATGGGCCCCAAACCACCTTCACTTTCTTTATGCTGGAAAAACTCACAGGCTTCAAATATTATTATAGTTATGATTGCAGCAAAGGGATATCAATTAGATAAACAAAGAGAAAAAGGCCTGTGAGGAGACACTCAGGTGAAAACAGTACAATAGTCCAGGTGTCTCCACCCGGAGTAGTCACACAGGATGTGCTTAATTCTCCTAGGAAGGCTGTGTGACCACATATACAAATTGTTACCAACTGTGGAAGCTCACCAAAGTCTTGATGTCCAGGTTTTATTGTCAGTCAAACACACATGCAGTGTCTGCATAAGTGACCTTAGCTTTCATATGC
Organism: Galagoides demidoff; assembly: GCA_963574575.1. Classification (NCBI taxonomy): domain Eukaryota; kingdom Metazoa; phylum Chordata; class Mammalia; order Primates; family Galagidae; genus Galagoides; species Galagoides demidoff. The sequence goes on from CAUYQV010007498.1 coordinate 2,714, forward strand.
CAGAGCTCCTCTAAATTAAAATAAGGCACTTGGGTGGCACCTGAGGCCCAAGGAGTAGGGCACTAGCCCCATATGCTGGAAGTGGCAGGTTCAAACCCAGCCTCAGCCAAAAAAAAAAAAAAATGAGGCACTTATCATAAATCACATTTATTATCACACTGGTTACTGCATGGTCTATAGCCTCAGGCTTACAAAAACATGTTTATCATAAATCATGTTGTTGGCTTAAACCATCTGGTCAACCTGGTGTAGCATACACCAAAGCTTCAGACTTTAAAAGTAAGTCACCCTTAAAAGGTGGAAGGACTGAGTCATCTAAGGACCAGTGCTAAAGATGGCCTTTCTCACAAATTTGCAGGGTTGGAGAATTCCAGGTCTGCTTCTGCTTAACACTTGCCTGCACAGTCTATGCTTCTAGATCTTGGCCTAAGCTCCTTTATAGCCAGTCATATTTTTTTCTGAGCATCTATAATATTTAGTATAGCATTTATGTAACAGAAATAACAATAAAAGCATCCCACAGAGTTATCCTTTTCCCACACAGAAGGTTATACCTGTAGCTCCTTCTTGCCAAGAAGATTTACCATTGTAACGCCTTTACCTTTTAAAGTTACAACTGTTGTATTATTGTACATCATACTATTCCTTGGAATGTCACTCAAGCATATGTTATTTATAAAGCATCAACTGAAAAACCCGAAGGCGATATATTGACCAAAGGAAACACATGGAAATGTGCTCCTATGTGGCATCAGCAGAGGAGGCAGTTGAAGATGGTACATATCAAGAGAGGTTGTCCCCTTACCATGCGAAACACAGACCTTAGACTGAAGATCTTGTTATTTGTATAATAGCTGTGAGAGATGCAGGAAGATGCTACTTTTCAGTGGAATTCAATTGTTAGAGTTTCCTGCAACTGAGAAAAGAGTCCTTTGACACACTTCATTAAAATCAGCAATAAATATGACAAAATATATTGTTCTTGAATGCTCCAAGTGAGCAAAATAAACTTCCCAGGTCCATTACTATTTCATTCCTTTCCTTCCTGTGGGCAATACATTTCCCGCACACACAATATATACATCTACAAGCTCATAGATCACAGAAACTATTTCGGTCTGAGTTCTGTCAAAGTTTTGGCCAATTCTTATTTTAAAGTTGTGGCTTTTAATTGTACTGCACCAGATAATTCTGAGTGATGCTGGCAGTAAGCATGCCAAGCCAATAAAGCTTATATTCTCTTTTATTATCTGACTAGCAAAGAATAGACTATCAACATTGCTAGATAAAAGTTGCAAAAGTCACATACCTACTCAATATTGCTTTTCAATCTTTGCATATGATTAAGCTTTGTATATCCTGAAAACAATACAAATACAAAAACATATTTAAATGATAATATATGCTACTATAGTTAAGATCAGCTTTCAAATTCCCTCACTTGGGCATTGTGCTGTTTTTTTCTTAATTTAGGTTTAAAGAACAAAATAAAATACATAAATCTTAAATGATCAATTCTATGGGTTTGGAAAATTGAAAGCACCTTTCTATCTACTCACATGTTTTAGACTGAATTATGTCCTCTACTCTACCTTCCAAAAAGTTATAAGTTGAAACCCTAGCCCAGAATGTGACTATATTTGGAGGTAGAACCTTTAAAGAGGTAATTAAAGTTAAATGATGTCATAAAGGTAGGGCCTTCATTTAACAGGAATGCAGTCCTTCTAAGAAGAGCAAGAGACACCAGGAGTGCACAGGCACGAAGAAAGAGGCCACGTGAGGACACAGTGCAAAGGTGGCTGCCTGAGAGCCAAAGAGAAAGTTCTCAGTAGACAAAGCCTCAGACAACCTCGACCTTGGATTTGCCTCCTCCAAAACCATAGGGGGGGAAAAACACTTCTGTTGTTAAACCGCTCAAGTCTGGGGTACTTTGCTATGGCAGCCTTAGGAAAAACCACTTCATGGAACATTTTATATACCCAGTAAATTTCCTTTTTGCCTTCTTCGAAAAAATTTCCTCCTATCTATTTGTCCCTACTGTCCAAATGCTGATTTCTACCACAATAAATCAATTTGACTACACACAGATTTATATAATTGTAATCCCACAGTTTGTACTTCCTTGTGTGTGGCTCACCCCCCCTTTCCACCTTTTTTGTTTAAAATAATGTTTTTCAGATTCATCGATTTTTCTGTGTTTAATAGTAGTTTGTTTGTAGCCCATGAACTGCTTCAAGAAATGTAGATCAACATTTAATATCTATGATATTTAACTTTTAAGACTTATAAAATGAAGAAGCAGAGCTCTGGTGTTTTGAGGATGAAGATTCTATATAAATTGTTAGCATTCTAAGTGTATTACTATGATTCACTTTTCTCCTTATTTCTTTTGATATCATCAGTCACTGAGGGACTTGACATTCTTTGACTATATGAGGCTCTGGAAGCCACAAGATGATTTAAGATAAGATATAAGTCTTGGGGGTTACAGTCTTCAATTTAGCTTAGAAATTGACCTTTGTCTATAAGTGTGGTAAACAGGAGAATTTAATATCAGACATATGGTAGAAATAAATTGTGATGGATAAATATTAAAGTTTGAACTATGACTTAATAATAGATTGACTTAAAGTATATACAACTTTGAGAACAAAATAGATTAACTGTATATTAAAACTGAAAAATATACTCAATGATACTTCTAAGGAAATTAAAGAAAAAATACTTGATAATGTGTAATTTTCACATTTACTATGTAAATATGAGAACATATTATCAATATAAGCAGAAAGTAACCATAATTATAATAACAATAGAAAGAAAATAATTTAATTCTGTCCAAAACCCTTGGGGTCATTTCTAGTATATAATGTAAAAATCTTATTTTAAGGTCTAAAACTTTGAATAGGACCTCAAAATATTTTTAATTTATATACTAATGAGGTTTATTAGCAATTGTAACCAATAAAGAGAGATTTTTTTAAAATATAAAGAGAAAATGAATTGATAAATTTTCCAAAAACCTAAGGATTTTGGGAATAAAAATATATTCCATATCTATATTTATGATTTTATTTTTGAAAAACACCTGAAACCCAAAAAGATATGACGATAGTACAAATATGAAAGGAATAAAACTATTAGAGAATTTACGCTTATAAAATAAAGTTGTATTAATGCATCCCAATCATATGTACCTTCATATTAATCTGAAATTTTAAAAAATCATTACATTAAAATATTCTTTTGAATTGGTCTCAGTATTTCCGCATGTTTATTTATAGGTATTATTAATTTTCATCATGGAGAATTTATCAAATACACATTTCATATTATTGAATTTTGTCTAAAATGAAATACTAAGAACAAAAGTGTTAAAGAAAAAAAACGCTAAAATTAAAAAAATATATCACATATAGTTGTCTCACACTAACATTTTCCCATATGTTCATTTATTTGTTCTTTAACATTACACAGAAATTCTGCATCTGGAAGGTGCTAATTCCCAGATCCACATTTCAAAGGAAGGCAAATTAAGGTGCTAATTGCAGAAATCTAATTTCAGAGAGTACAGTTATCACCATACATTTAGAAATACAAACATCACATAAAGAGGCAAATATCACTAGATTTCATTTAGAAATGAAAACATTCTAGAACTTTTTGTTTGTTTTCTTCTACTTTCTTGTCCTGAGATACCCTGGCAAGGATCATGAGGCAGAGTATTTTGGTGCTTCTAACTTATTAAATGGATATCAATGAAGGACAAGAGGACAGAAACGTGGAAGGAGGAAGAACCCCATGTGAATTCATTATTGATCTGGTCACAGCTAAGCTTACCTGATGGATTGATCTGACCATGCTTGAATGAGCCACATAAAATTCCTTATCAGTAAAATCCTACTAGGAGAAGGAAGAGGAAGACATATATTACTTTGCCTAATTCTTCTATTGTTCCAAAGTTTTCCTCACAGGAAGAAGACTTCTGAGCTTCTATATACAACATGAGCTTAGCAGGAAAGGCTGAGGACAGAGGATGAGAGACTCTCAAGGTGCACAGGGTCAGCTTGGGTACGGCTCATACACAGGTGCCTGTACAACAGCCCAGAACCAGAGACACTGCTAATGTGCTATGAGAGGTGTCTGATATATTTGATGATTTTTATTTGTTTGTTTGCTTTGTTTTTTATTTCAGAATAATATGAGGGAACAAATTATTACCTTTTTTGCATTTATAAGGTAAAGTTCAAGTTGTGGTTGAATCCTTCACCCAGGGGGTACGATGTACACCCTTACACTGTGCATGTTAGCTGAGAGCTAAACAAATACTCGCCCTACTCCCTTTCCCCTTTCTCTCCCCCTGCTTGAATATAATTGTGTTTTTCTCTCTTTGGGGGGGGGGGGCATGTAGTTGTTTATCTATTGGCTTTCATTTCATGATTTAATTTTTTTAAATTGTTTCTTCCAGGTATAATGGGTATCTTCTATAGGTGCACTCTTGGTTGAAGAGAATTTGAATGATAATATAATTTTATTGCAAGATAGGATTATGTCAATATTTTATAAAAAATTAAATCCAAGTAATAGAGACTGATCTGCTTTGATAAATGATGAAGTTGGAAGCTGCCACTCTCATTTCATTATTGTAAGAAATAAGCTGGATACATTGAGAACCAATAACGCTTGGCTAAATTATCAAAGTCAAATTCCATAATCTTTAATCACATAGGTAGTCAGCTCCCTTGTTATGATGTGGTGAAAACAGCAATTTACTTTTGTAAACTTTTCTCCCCAATTGCTCTCAACCTCATTATGAAAAGAGCTTAAAAACTGTTAACAAAATGCTATTAATTTTGTTAATTTTTAGATCTATCATTGTTTTTATGGAGTATAAATAAATATGTTAAAACACTAAAATTAAGGGAAATATGGTTAATGACCAGGTATTACAGTATTTTCAGACACTCACATTAACTCTCTGCAATGAAATTCAGACACTGATCTCTAAATTCAGTCTAATTCAGTGTGTGATATTCACTCCAATTCATTTATAAATAGAAAACATGAAATTGATTGAAAGCAAGTAAAATAATTTTGACAGGTCTTGATGAAGTTTTTGTCACTTTTCATTTCAATGCATTTAAACTCAGAATATCAAAAGCAGCTGAAAATCTAAGCCTCAAGAATCTGATAGACTCTAATTCACACCCAAATAGTCCCACTTCAGAGTGCCGTAGGTGCATTCATGCAATATAAATTTCAGGGAAAAGTCCCTTGAAAATCATGATGAGTAAATTCTTTAAAATATCTTCATTAAAACTTTGTTATTTTAAAATGTTGTACTTAAGCACACATTCAGTCATTATGAATGGAAATTATATATTTAATTGAGATTATCTGGACTAAATGTTTGCCTACTTGCAAAATTCATACCTTGAAATCTGATCCCAAATATGAAGGCATTTGGAGATGGGGTCTTTGGGGGTGATTCGTTCATGAGGGTGAGGCCCTCACCTGAATGAAATTAGTGCTCTCTAAGAGAGGGTCAGAGACCTAGCTAGCTCTCTTTCCACTATGTGAACAGACATAAAGTGAAGTCAGCTATCTGAAACTCAAGAGTGTCCTCATCGGAAAGGAACCATGCTGACTCCTCATCTCAGACTTCCAGCCTCCAGAACAGTGAGAAATAAATTTCAGTTGTTTATGACCCACCTAATCTCTGGGTCCTTTGTGATAGCCGTGTAAACTGACTACAATAGATGGGTGTGTGTATGTGTTTATTAAAGTATGTTAATGTCTTTAGATTAGAAAAAAGTAAAGGAAAAAAAGAAACTTGGTAGAGAGATCCTTTACATGGCTTAAGAATCTCTCATCAGCCTCTCCAAGAGAGCATACTCAACACAGTCTCAGTAAAAAGATTTGAGTAACAACTTGGTTAATTCATAATCATTTCTTTTCTACTTTTAAGAAATATATTACTTCACCATGTAGAAATTAAGATAGATAGGTTAGGAGCTGAACCTATGAAAAATGATTTCAGCAGAGGCCATGAATAATAACCCCCAAAGTTCAAAATGTAGCTAAAGCAATCAAGGGGGAAAAAGAGAGAAAGAAGAGAAACAAATTACACATTTTAGTTATTAAAGAGGGGACATTCTTACAGATCCCACAGACATTAATAGAATAATAAGATAATATCATGAATAATTTTATATCAATAAATTCAACAGCTTAGGTGATGGTATGGGTTAAATTGTGTCCCTCGAAATTTACCTGTTGAAGTCCTAACTCCAGTATTTGAGAATATGAGCTTATTTAGTAATAGGCCATTGTAGATGTAATTAGTTAAGATGAAGCAATGCTGGAGTGTGTCCAATATTACTGGTCTCTTTGTAAAAAGAACCTCACCTGAAGAGAGACACATACAGGGGAAAGATCTTGTAGAGATGCATAGAGGAGTTCAAGCACTAGCTATTGTCCTCTATAACCCAGAAAGAGCCCTGGAATACATTTTCCCCATACAACACTCAGGAGGAACCATCACTACCACCACCTTTTTATTTTCATAGGTTCTAGAACTGCAAGACAATAACTTTCTAAGTTACCTAATTTGGGGTTCATTGTTATAGCAGTGCCAATAAATTGGAATAGAAGAAATTGACACATTCTTGAAAGGCATAAATCAACAAAACTGGCAGTAGAAGAAACATGAAAATTGAACAGTACAATATCAATGAAAGAAATTTGATTCAGAATGAAAACATCTTTACAAAGACTCAAAATAATAGTGTTATTATTATATTGCAACATTTAGACAGAGTTTCACTCTGTCTCCCAGGATGCAGTGCAAAAATAGATCACTATTACTTCAAACTCCCGGGCTCAAATGATTCTCCTGCCTCAGCTTTCCAAGTAGCTAAAACTGCAGGTGCTCCACACTTTGGCAATTGTAAACTGAGCTGCGATGAATAGTCTAGTGCAAGTGTCCTTATGGTGAAAGGATTTTTTTGCTTCTGGGTAGATGCACAGTAATGAGATTTCAGGATCAACTGGGAAGTCTAGTTTGAGTTCTTTGCCCACCAACCCAGGAATGGATTAACAGGCTGTGGTGTATGTATACCATGGAATACTCAGCCACTGGCAAAGATGGAGACTTTACATCATTTGTATTAACCTGGATGAAAGTGGAACACATTCTTCTTAGTAAAGCATCACAAGAATGGAGAAACAAGAATCCGATGTACTCAATTCTGATATGAGAACAATTAATGGCTTAGCACATAGTGGGAAGGTGGGGGAGGGGAAAGCAGAGAAAAGGAAGGAGGGAGGGGGTAGGGAGGTCATGAGGGGGTGGTACACCTTTTGGGGGCAGAACATTATTTGGGGCGGTCTTTATCTGACACAAGCAATCAGTGCAACTTGGTTCTTGGTACCCTCAATGAATACCCAAAAGAAAAGAAAAAGGACAGAGCCTGTGGCTCAAAGGAGTAGGGTGCCAGCCCAAATGCTGGAGGTGGCGGGTTCAAACCCAGACCTGGCCAAAAACTGAAAAAAAAAAAAAAAAAGAAAGAAAGAAAACAAACTGCAGGTGCTCACCACCATGCCTAGCTAGTTAAAAAAAAGAAAAGAAAAGAAAAGAAATTGCAAATACAGGGTCTCATCCTGTTGCCTAGTCTGGTCTCAAAACCTGGGCCTCAGGAAATCCTCCTGTCTTGCTTCCCAAGTTCTGGAACTGTTATTTAAAGAAATGATAATACCCGACCTACATATGCTTTTTTAGGAAGAAAAGGAAGAGAGCACACTTCCTTACATTTTCTAAGGACAGTGTTATTCTGATAGCTAAACTAGAGTAAGAGGTCATTGAAAAAATGAAATAAAGAGCTATAATTCTCATGCACTGGGATAAAAAAATCCTTGACAAAATTTTATTAAATCAAATCTAACAATATACATAAAACAGGATGAATGATGATGGGAAATTTAAGGTTGATTTAATGTCTGAAATGATAAGCTTTAAATAAATAAATAATATACAAACATAAGTTAACAAGATAAGAGAAAAAAACAGTAGATAAAATGAAAGTCAAAAGCAAATTATTTGAAAGAGATTAAAGTTTTACTGCTTATAAAATTGATGACATATTAGAAAATCTCACTGAGAAAAATTTTAAAATATATTGAGAATATTAATAATTTCAAAAATGGACTTCCTCATAGATCTTAAAAACACCCAAAGAGAGCTAAACAGATATTAAAAACAACTTTGGTATAATGTATTTGAAAATTTAGATGGAGTGACATGATTGAATGATACAACCTCAATAAAATCACAACAAATAGAAATAACACATTTGAACAATTATATGTATATATGTGTGTGTATATACATGTATATATTAATGTACAGACACATACATACACACAAAATAAATAAAAAGAATAGGAAATAATGAAGTAAAATATCCAATATTTAAAGCTTACATTGTTGTATACATAGAAAATACAAAAGAACATAACATATATATATAGCAAGAAAGGATAAGTAGCTTTTGCAAGGTTATTGGATCTGACACTACAAAATAAAATCCTAGGAATTAATCTAATAAAAGGCATATAAGACACTCATAAATATAAGACATTGCTAATATTTTCATGTACCTGGGAACAAAATTTATTTAAAAATCTCCCCCAAATGATCTGTAGATTCCAAGCAATCTCTAAAACTCCCAGAAGTTTTTGTACATGGCTGTTCTGTATATGGCTCTGTGTTTGTGTGTGTGTAAATTAACATGCTGAATCAAAAATATCTAAGGAAATGCAAAGACAATACATAAACAACCTTATCTTAAAAATTAATTTGGATAATTTTACCACTAATTTTTAACACCTATTCTATAGTAATAGTAATAAATAGTGTGCTACTGGCAGAGGATAGAAAAATCCTTGTGTTTGATGGAACAGACAGGGTGAGGGGACAGAAGAGTTGTCCAGAACACACAGTGGGTTGTTTAATTTAGGATAAAGGTGCCACTATAATTCACTTGGAAGGAAGGAATTATTTTGGAAGGATTGTAGGACAATCTCCTACCCTCTTTGCATGGAAGAGCATCATGGGCTACAATTTTTGTATCCTTACAAAGAGTTTTCTAGCTTATTAATAGCTAAATTACCAAACTGGATGGCTTATTCAATTTTTAAAACTCTTATTCTGTTCTCTTTCTACTTACTTACTTTTTGATCTCTTTGCATAACTTTTTAAGATATACTGTATATTTTGCTATTATTTTAGTTTTTATTTTAAAAATCTGTTCAATTTATAGTTCACTGTCATCCATAAGAGTTTCTTTAATTGATCAATTATTTATTTCTGGGAGCTAAATAGTTATCAACCTGCCATAGATTAATTAATTATTTCCAAAGCAATAATTATGGTGTGATCAAAATTATTGTACTTAAATTTTCTGGAATATTTGTTTAAAATTTACAGAAACATTACATGTTCTTTAAAAATGTATCAACAGTGAAAAATTATGAGAAAAATCAGTGTTTACACTGTAAAAATCAAAATTCTCTGTGATTAGTATTACATGGATTTAAGTAGAAATAATATTACGTTAAAAAAAGAAAAAAAGAAATAATATCACCTTATTGCATCATATTTTTCTGGTAAACAAATTTCCTTTTTTGGAATCAACATATTGTCCTGTATTTTTATCATGGAAAATAGACAATGTACAACTAACTGTAATTTGGTCATTTTACTATATGTTAATGTATTTTAAAACCTTGATGAAAAGTTGCTTTTAAAGTCTGAGCTTTAAGCTTCAATCGAAATTTATTTTGAATTGCACATATACACACAAACATACATGCATATTATCTAATAAATCATTATTTTGTTCTCTTGCTTAGTGGTTATTTTTAATAAAATAAATCCTGATAAAGACACTATTTTAAAATTTATGTTTATGTTAAATATAACACTAATACCTTAAGTTACATACATGTGCACATATGCCCTTTCTTTTTAATTAAATACTTTATTAAGGTGAATATTATTGAATGCTCTAAAATTTATTTCTCTTACTATCCCATTCCCATTTTACATTTGGGCATTTTACTTTATGGAGAAAGCAGGCATCATCCATCTTAATCATCATCATTTTACATATTTTTCTATATTCCAAGACAGAAAATGCTATATTGCATTTGCTTAAACTTAGAAGCAGCTGTTCTAACATATGTTTCATCATTTAGAAGATGCCCTGTACATTTTTATAGGGGGGAAACAAAGGCTATAATGTCTTTACGTACTAGTAACATTTTACTTCCCAAATATATGCGAGCAAATATATATGTGTGTGTGTGTGTGTGTGTAATTTAATCATTGGTCACTAGCTTTGAGTGAGGCATTAAGATGACATCAAAAATTCCTTTCCAGCCTTAGGCTCTTGTAATGCCATTGACATTTTCCATCTTGTACATTTCTGATCTCATGGCTTCTTTGAGCTTTTCCCTTCCTCTGAACTTGTACAAATACTCTGCTTATTTTGTCTTCTAGCCCATCTTAAACTCAATCTGAATAAATTATTCTTTTTCATTACTGTCAACTCAGAAAACCCAGCCACTCTCTCAAATTCCTTCGTGATTTGGCACTTGAATCATATTCAGTCCATTATCATGACTGTATAAAAAGTCTACATGAGAGCGCCCCACTGGACACTATCAGTTACTTTGAATTTCATTTTCAATGATCCTCACAACTAGTTTAGTCACCTACACTGATGGCCACATTAGAGAACTTGAAATTCCCTGTAAATGTTTTCTTTATAGATTATGAACACAAACTTCTCACTTTACGAGTACATAATATACTTCCATTTCACTCACTTTGCTACTCTCACTTCACCTGTTCTGCATTATTTTCTAGGAACTCTTGTCTCTCGACCAGGCTACTTCTTCCTTTTACACTTCCACTTACCTGAAATAGAATATCCTCTGCCCCATGTCTAACAATTTCCTGTCCATTTCTTAAACTTCTTATTTTTTCTTCACTTTTCTTTCTTTATTCCTGTACAGGACCAGTCTGAGTTAATTCAGAATTAGCTTCCTGTTCACTTACATCTAGAGTCTGGGTGCTAAAGGAAAAATTCTACAATTGAAAGACTGGTGCTATCAAAGATTTAAGACACTGAAGCCAACTGTTCTTAATTTTGCCAATGTTTCAGTTCTCTTTCAATACCCTTGCCCGTTTATCCTCAGAAGTTGACACCTTCTATTTCACAGAGAAAACAGTAGCTTTAAGATGAAACTCCCAAAAGATTTTTTACTAACTACAAATATAGATTACTTTGGAAGAGGTGCTGTTCTTTGCTTCTTCTTTCCTGTTACCCTAGAAGGGTTGCCTCTTGTGTCTTGTCTGTATGATGTATATTACTTTGTCCTATATTATTGGGACTTTAGTATTTCATTTAGTTTATCTCTATTTTCTAAATTGTTCCCTAGCTCCTTTGATCTCATCAAAATTTACTCCAATTTGAAAAAAGAAAAAGAAACCTTACTGAATTTATATATATCCTAAAATGCTATATTTGGGTATGGAAATTTTAAACTATATCATGACGTAAAAAAATCTTTAAAAATTAAACCAAGCTGACTGAGCGTATATATGTGTGTGTGTGTATATATTATATTAATGCATGTGTGTGTGTATTTATGTTCAAGCAATGAAAAATGGAGAAGGTAAGAAACAGTATAAAAACGTAATATATGAGAATTCAGTAGAGGCTTTATTCATACTGGGGGAAATTTTGATGAGATGATAGGAGCTGGAGGGAAATCTGGAATATAGAAATAAGCTAAATGACATAATAAAGAGGTAATAATGTGAGACAAAGTGATATATATCACATATATATATTTCTCTCTTTTCTCAGACAATATATTTTAAAGAAAATGATGTTATAAATCCATACTAAAATATATTTTTATCATCTTTAGACTAAGGTGACCAGATGTCCTGCTTTTGGTGGGACAGTCCCAATTTCTAACAATTTGTCCCTCATCCTGTAGCGTTTTTTAAAAGTCCCGATTTTTGGAAAGAATGCACAACAAGGGCAGGACAATGGGAAGGGAATATACAGGCTGCTGAAAAGGTTAATGTAACTCCATTTGGGAATGAAGTGGTTAATGTAAACTCCCTACTCCCCTCCTGGGCAAGGTTGCCCAGGTGGACTGACGCCCTACTCCTTTGAGCCACGGGAGCTGCCCGATACATAATTTTTTTAATGTATTATATTTGTAAATTGTACTTATGTTGAAATTAAAAATATGTATAGTAAAATACTATTTTTGCATTCTATGAAAATTTTTGTTACTCCATATAGACCAAATTTTTAATTAAGAACCCGCCCCCTCCCCCCTCCCCTCCCAGCCGCTGGGTCAATGGTGTCCTGCTTTACCAATGTTAAAATCTGGTCACCTTACTTTAGACATACCTTTAAAGTGATTTCTGAATTTTGAAATGTAAATGAGATGAGATTTCTAGACTATCAATAGCAGAAAAAAAAACAACAATTCAGGCAGATATAATCTTAAGGAACCAAAAATATTTTCTTATAACAATATTTCAAAATTATTCCACCTAGAAGAATATGTCAACAAAAGTGGCATAGAAAGAAACTCTGAAATTCTGTCATTCTTTAAAAGCAAAGTAAAAACCGACCAAAAAAGCTGACAAAAATGTCAGAATCAATTTTTCAAAACTTTAAAATTAACCAAAGTATTTTAGCAAGAAATACTTATTCAGAAAAATGGGTAATCTCGAAAAAAATAAAAAAACAGCAAGCTTGGTAATGTTTTGACTAATTCAGCTCTGTCTCCTAATCCCTAGATCAGTGATAGTTTTGAATGTAAGAACCTGCATTTTGAGTACCAGAGGGAACATAATGGAACTAACTCACAAAGAATTTTAATGATACTCTTTGTCCTGTCTTATGGTTCCCTGGGAAACTTGCTCAGAAAGCTATTGTTTACTTCACCGGACTCTAGGAACTATTTGTCTTAAGGCTGCTACCTGGGTGGCTTGGGTAGGGTATGTGAAGCATTTGTCAAAAACATTTATAGGCAAATATTTCTGTCATGGTTGCCTGAGGTAAGAGATAATAGTATTAACAAATAATAAGTTAACTAAAATATTTGGGAAGAAAATAGTGTACTTGTGCTGCCATAGCAAAATACCACCAGCTAGGTGGCTTAAATAACATAAATTAAATTTCTCATAGTTCTAGGGGCTAGAAGTCTCATATCAAGCCCCTCCAGGTTTGGTTTATGGTGAGGGCTTTCATCCTAGCTTAAGGTGACCAGATTTTAACATTGGTAAAGCGGGACACTATTGATGGGGGTGGGGAGGGGGCAGGGCAGAGTGGGGCCTGACAACAATGCAAACTTTGATAAGAAGTTCTCAATAATCACTTCTCAACAATTATTTGTTATTATTACAGTTTAATGTTATAAAATTAACAAAAATAATATAAAACTCATATCCTGGCGAAATAGCCACATGGCAGCCAAAAACCATATATTCCCTTACTATTCTTCTGCCCATTTGTGCATTCTTTACAAAAATTGGGACTTTTTTAAAATGCCATGGGATGCAGTACAAATTGTTAAAAATCGGGACTGTCCCACCAAAAGTGGGACGTCTGGTCACCCTATCCTAGCTGGAAGATGTCCACCTTCTTCCTATGTCTTCCCCTTGTCTTAGCTCTGTCCAAGTGCAGAGGAGATAAGAAACAAACAAACTAAAGAGAGCTCCTGATGTGTCTTCTCATAAGGACAAATAACTTATCAAATCAACATTCCAACTTTATAAACTTATTTCATTAATTATTTTCTTTTTCTTTTTTCTTTTTTTTTTTTTTTTGAGACGGAGCCTCAAGCTATACCCCTGATCCCCCTGGGTAGAGTGCCATGGCATCACAGCTCATAGCAACCTCCAACTCCTGGGCTCAAGCGAGTCTCCTGCCTCTCCCTCCCAAGTAGCTGGGACCACAGGTGCCCACCACAACGCCTGGCCATTTTTTGGTTGCCGCCATCATTGTTGTTTGGCGGGCCCGGGCTGGGGATTCGAACCCGCCACCTTAGGTGTACGTGGCTGGCGCCTTAGCCGATTGAGCCACAGGCACCATTAATTATTTTCATAAATGTCTAATATCCAAATATAACCACACTAGGGAATAGGGCTTTCAACACATGAATTATGAGTAGATACACATATATGACATTAGATATATAACAAATGCTTTGGAAAAAGATATTCTTTTTTTTACAATTTTATTTTATTTTTCTTTTATTTAGATATGGGGTCTCAGTCCTGCTCAAGCTACTCTTGAACTCCTGAGCTCAAGAAATTCACCCATCTCAGTCTCCCAGAGTGCTCAAATTATAGGTGTGAGCTGTAGGGAAAATTTTGTCCTGACCTTGAGCATAGGTTCTCTTTCTGCTTGAGAGACCTAAAGGGTCAATAGGAAGGGTCAAGGGGCATGTGAGTTGTATATGTGCAAGAGGTCAGAAAACTGGCCTCCAAGAGAGAATGTATGTGTCAAGTGTTGCAGTAAAGATTCTCTGGATTCCAAAGGTCTCTTGACACTGAAGCAAAGGTCTTGCTGAAGGACAGTGGTTTTGCAAAAACAAGGTGGAGACATTCCATCTGATCTTCTTGATGTCCTCTGTATCAGTACCAATGTCTTAAAAACAGCTTTTATCTACTTTTTCCTGCTCTATGATAATAAATATGGACTGGAGTTTTGGCTGGAGAGGACTCCTCCCTGAGCTTCTCAGTTCCCTGCACAAACTCTGTGTCAAGTCTCTTCATACTCCTGCCAAAACCCCTTTGGGGAGCCACCATGGAATAAGATGTTCTTAAAGGCTTTGATATATTTCTAGATTTATAGAAGACAAAACATGCACACGCAAGTCTCTGTACATGCTTTTAAGAAATAAATAAGAAGGTCAGAAATTCTCACATCTGACTGACCTTGATTTGTAGAAACAATAAATAAAATAAGACAAATATTTAAACTGAGTATTGAAATTAGAACCAATGCATCCATAGAGTCCCTTGATGAATTCTGGAAGATGTTTGCTTCCAGACATTTAATAAAATAATAATTAACAAATAATTAAGCTAAAGGAGTAGGTAATTCAATGGTCATGCATATAAAAGAACATATTTACAGAATTAATTTGAAAAAGTCACTCAACAGACACTATCAGCTCTGATATGGAGAAATAGTAACTAATCCTGGGGATAAGAGAAAATCTGAATTCCAGATTCATCACATTATAATATGCTAAATATTCAGTTTTTAACAAAAAAAATTGTGAAGCATACAAAACAAAACAAAAAAACTTACAGACTCATAGGAAAAATTAATCAATTTAAATGATACCCAAGGAAGATCAAAAGTTGGATTTTCTAGTCTAAGGTTTTAAACCAGTCAAGTGAAACATATTCAAAGATATAAGAGAACATCTAAGGAATGAAAGAAATGTATGAGAACAACATCTGACTGACCACAGGGATAATACAGTAAAAAGATAAGAATTATTTTAAGGAACTAAACAGAAATCCTACAGTTGAAAAATACAATAGGTGAAATTAAAAAAATTACTCTGGGATAAAAATAACTGATCTGAACAGGGAAAAGAAATGAACCTGAAAATAGATGAGTTGAGATTATTCCATCCAAGGAGCAGGAAAAAGAATGAGTGAAGAAAAATGAATAAAATACCAGAGCCCAATCAGATAGCCAAAGAATACTACATATACTAAATGCATATAATGAGTATTCAAGGTGAAGAGAGAGTAAGAGAAAAAGAAAAAGATAAAAGAAAGAATATTTGAAGAAATAGCAGAAGAAAACTTCCTAAATTTGATGAAAATCCTTAACTATGTAAGTTCAGTGTAAAAAAGCCCAAAATAATTGAAATCAAAACATATTACATATATGATAAAACTTTAAAAAGACAAAGAAAAAGGGAGACTCTTAACAGTTTGAAGAGAGAAATAATTCATCACATACAAGGGATTCTCTGTAAGATTTATAGTCAATTTTTCATCAGAAACCATGGATGCCTGAGAGTCATAGGGTGAAATAATTAAAGTTCTAAAAAGTATCTTAGTGTATAACCCAGTTAATTAATGAGTTAAATGCAATTTTTGCCACATGACCATTTTAAATTTGTTTGAAAATTATAACTGTTTGAAAACTATATAAATGGCATAAATATAAGTCATAATATTTTTAATTTATTTTAAAAATTTTAAACTTTAAAAAATTGTCTATTGCTATATTAAATACCTGAGACTAGGTAATTTACAAAAAAGAGAAATTTATTTCTCACAGTTTTTGAAGAAGGGAAATCCAAGACCAAGTTGCTGCTAGATTCAGTGTCTGGTGAGGGTTTCATTCTCTGCTTGTAAGATGGTGCCTTGTTGCTGCATGCTCAGCAGAGGACTAATCCTGCATCTTGAAATAATTATGGTAGAAATAAAGGGCCTAAACTCATTCCCTCCATGTCCTTATAAGACACTGGACCATTTACTGGACCAGAGCACTCATGGTCTAATCACTCCCCTCTCCCTAAAAAAAAACAAAAAAAAAAACACAAGCAAACAAACAAACAAAAAAGAACAAACATAGAGATTAAGTTTCAACATGGATTTAGAGTGGATACTTTAAACCACAGCACCCAAATAGCAGATTAAACATTATTTTGGGGTGTGTCTATGAGGCTGTTTCTGGATGAGGTTAGCATTTGAATTAGTGGACTCAGTAAGGTACTATATATTGGTCCTCCTCAATCATCTAATCCATCTAATCCATTGAGGGCTTGAATAGAACCCCTTCTTTAAGCTTTATTTTGAGCTGAGAGAGTTACTCTCATTTTTTCTCCTGTGTTTGGGCTGGGATTTATAGCACCATCACTCACAGTCTCAGTTCTTTGTACGCAGACTGACTTACACTTTCCTGGTTCTCCAGTTTGCAGGCAGCTGATAGTGGGACTTCTTAGACTCCACAGTTATGTGAGACAATTTCTCATAACCCTCCTGTCTCTCTTTTTCTGTACATATTTATGACTATATATACCCACCTCTCTTTATATCTCTTACTGGTGTTACAGAAAATATTGCCTAATAGATTTATTTCATAAAGCATAATTTGTGGTAATTATGATTTAACTATATAAAAAGGTAACATGCAATATTATCTTTTTTCACAGGTTTAAAATGATTTCTTGCTGGATATTTATTCACCAAACTTGTTATATAAATTGCAATTATCAAGAAATAAAAATTTAATTTATAGTAAAATATAGGAAATAAAAGTGAATGACTATATTTATTTACAAAAGGTTACACTGATTGCATTTGTTAGGTAGAGTACCTCTTATAATTGTGTCCCATCCCCAAGAGGTGTGTCCCACCCTGTGATCCCCATCCCCCCTCCCTCCTTCGCTTTCCCTCACCCCCCCTTATCTCATCCCCCTACTGTGTACTAGGTCATCAATTGTCCTCATATCAGAACTGAGTACATAGATTCTTCCTTCTCCATTCTTGTGAAGCTTTACTAAGAAGAATGTGTTCCATCTCCATTCAGATTAATACTAAAGATTTAAAGTCTCCATCTTTTTTAATGACTGACTAGTATTCCATGGTATACATATACCACAACTTGTTAATCCATTGGTGGGCATTTAGGCCATTTAAACAATTTGACACTTGTAAATTGAGCTGCAATAAACAGACTAGTGCAAACATCCTTATAATAAAAGGATTTTTTTCTTCTGGGTAGATTATGCCCAGTAATGGGATTGTAGGATGAAATGGGAGGTCTAGTTTGAATTCTTTGTGTATTCTCATACTTCAAATATATTGAAGTAATACATTGAATAATACATTCAAATACATATTCTATGTGTATTCTCCATACTTCCATCATAGAATTGCAA
Organism: Galagoides demidoff; assembly: GCA_963574575.1. NCBI lineage: Eukaryota > Metazoa > Chordata > Mammalia > Primates > Galagidae > Galagoides > Galagoides demidoff. The sequence goes on from CAUYQV010007498.1 coordinate 20,729, forward strand.
ATCAAAACTACCCTGAGATATCACCTAACACCAGTGAGAATTTCTCACACCACAAGATCTCAAAAATTCAGATGCTGGCGTGAATGTGTAGAGAAGGCAACACTACATTGCTGGTGGGACTGCAAACTAATACAACCTTTTTGGAAGGAACTATACAATATTATTTATAATCAAATCTATAAGAATCTGGAACACATCCATGATAGAGGGCTACCTGCTATGCTATAGGCACCCAAATGACAGTTTTGATGTGTTTGTTCTTATTCAAAACATGATTTTAAAACATAGCTTCACATATTTTAAAATGAGAATCAGTCTTGGTGTGGTGGCTTACACATATAATCCTTGCACTTTAGGATTATGGGAGGGTTACTTGCTTATGCCAGGAATTCAAAACCAGCTCAGGCAACCTAGTGAGAACCTGTCTCTACAGAATTAATTAAATTAATTAATTAATTTGTCAGGTGCAGTGGTATGTGCCTATAGTCTCAGATTCTCAGGAGGCTAAGGCTGGAGGATTGCTTAAGCCCGGGAGTTTGACAGCTATGATCATGCCTTGGTTGACAGAGCAAGACCCTGCCTCTAAAATATAATAAATAAATAAAACCAGAATCATAGAGTTTGCCTCACTATTTGTCAGGGAAATATTTAAATCATTTTTCAAAGTTGAATAGAAAAGGAATACATCTGCTGAGAAAGAAAGAAGAGAGAGAATTTAGCAGTAAGCAAGAACCACAGAGACTGTCATTGGGGAAAAGAAAAGGTAATGTCATGAGCTGAATTGATCATCCCCAAAGATAAGATTCTCAACTCCTAGGACCTAGGAGTTATTCGGAAACAGATCTTTTGCAGAGATAATCAATATAAGATGAGCTCATACAGTATTAAGGTAGTCTCTAATGCAATGATTGGTGTTCTTATAAGAGAGGAGAAATTTAGATAGAAAGACACAGGGTGCAGGCTTTGCAGATGGCAAAGGAGGGGAGATGAGAGTGATGCAGCTGTAAGCCAGTAAAGCTTCTAATTGTTGCCATCACTGAAAAAAGAAACATGGCTTTTTGACACCTTGATTTTAGACTTCCATGCCTTCAAATCTGTGTAAAAAATTTCTGTTGTTGTAGGCAAACCCAACAGCCTCAGGAAACATGTATAATAGAGGTGTGAAGTTTCCAGGCATGTATCTTTACTCTTAGTTTTTCTCTTTCAAGTGTCTGAAGTTTTTATTATTTCATTTGGTTGACTCTTTTGATGGTTAATATGTAACGCATAATGTGACAAGATATCATAAAGTTTGAAGCAATGAGGGAAATTTAGAAATAATTGGTGCTTAATAGCAGAAAAAAATTAATGATTTAGTGAACAACTCTTCTCTGAAGATAACATAAAATTTAAGCAACTATATTCCTTTGCTAAAGTAAGTGGTAAGTGTCTATCACATGGATTAGGCAAAATAAAACACTTACACATGAGGCTGCTATAACTTTTACAAGAGAACAAAACATTAATTCCTATTATCAGCCACCAAGAAACTGAGGTTGTTTTGCTATCCAATAATTGTCTGGTAATAATTTTTTTGTAATCAAATTTTATATGCATCTATTCTCACATCTGTCTGTCTTCCTGTGTGACTTCATTTATTTTCTTAGATTAAAGTAGTAATTTTATGACAATTGCTACAGTATATCTCCAAGACTAATGAATTTTAAGTATCATTATTGTTGCAATATATTTGCCCTGTCTTAATTTTAAAATTATGATACTAAGCTCTATTAATAAAATATATTGGCATTGTGACAGCTAATTTTTCATGATTTCCATCATAAAATGTTTCATAGTTAAGTAGAGAAATAAACATATAAAGTCATGGCAGTCAATAGAAACAGCTACCTCAAAAAAGTCTAACTCTTTTGAGTCTGCTACTTCAATAAACTATTTCCATGTTTTTGCCACCATTTCTCTTATAATTCCTGAGATATCTATCAGAAAAAGAAAAGTATAATCGCACATCTGTCAATTCTCACAAAAGAAGACCATGTAACTCTTGAAGGGTAATCAGCCACAAGTGGTAGTGTGAATGAGAAGGTCAAATTTCATTGCTGCCTTTAGGAAGATCCTTGATCAACAAAGACTAGACTCAATTAATTTAACAGAATTAGGAATGCTAAGACCTTTTAGCTGATGAGGAAGCCACACTGGAAGACCTGTCAACTGTCACTTCTTAGCAAATGTCCCACTTAGGAGAGGGGGATACAATACCTGCAACTAACACATTCTTTGCAGGGTCAATAGGTGCACCCTCAGAATTCCACCTCTTATGCACACACAAGGTATCTATTTTGTTTCTTTCCAAAAAGTAAATGGTTTGCATATTGCAGGGTCATCATAAGAGACACTGAAAATATTTATGGAAATTCTACATCTGCCATGGAAAGCATTCAGGTTAGCCTCAATTCAGTGGCCAGGTTTGTTTGGGTGGTGGAAATTTCTTTACAATTTATCTTTGAAGACCAAGGTAGCATTTGTGATTTTTTTCAGCTAATTGGGTCTGGAAACTTAGGGACCCTATTTGCAGTTAATTTGCAGTTAATTTTGCACTTGGAATCCCATGGATAATACCCTGAATTAAATATTGTATACAACAATGAGATGATTTTGTTCCTAATTTTGCCAGTTTCATTATTTAGAGTGGTCAACAGAATCACATGCTCCTAGCGACTATTTATTCACCATAAACAAAGACAGAGTAGAAAGAAAGTATGGATATAATTGGGAAACAATTTTCCATTGGTTTCTAACCTTTAGCATGACTTATAAGCAGAGGCTCTGGTGGGTTTTTCCCTGGACTGTCTTTTCAATGATATTTGTATAGTAAATATGCTTAAAAGATAGAGCTTTCACCTTATTCCAGAACTAAAGGCAAATTTATTTATTTTTAAATGTAGGAAAGATATTGTCTCTCTTTGGGGGTGAGGGTCAAATAAGTTTGCTTGTGGCCCAAAATAAATATTTAAACAAGTTGCTACATAGCTAATATATCCCTGGGCCACTCTGCATCACCCCTGTGGGACTTGAAGGACCTAGAAAACAGCCATAAACATAAAGATTATACTGCTTGCTATATCAGGAAGAAAAAAGTCCTTTGTTTCTGTCCCGGGGGTCTTGTATCTTCCACCAATATAAATGAACCAAGAGCAGGCTAGCTTGTTAGCTTACAAGTTATGTAAAATCTCAATAACACTTCGCTGTTATTGACATTAACCTCATATATTAAATCTCAGCATTTGTGGGGAAAATTCACTATCTCTGGATATTACAGCACTTTGTAGCAGTGACTTATAAATGCTTTGTGGTGAAATATGTGCAGAGGCAATATACTTTATCCCAGAAGGGCAGGAGTAGAACTCAAAATTTGATTCACTTTCTCAATATACAGAAATTTATTTTAAGCCACACTAAAGAAAAGTCATTTTAATGTTGCTTTCTTCTACATAATTAATTTGCCCATTTGTTTTTATGTGAAAATGGTGCATTAAAAGATTCTTCATACTGTTTACCAGTTGAGCTACTTAATCTGTTCTCTGAGCTCTCCCCCATCCAGTCTTCACATAATAATTGATGGACTTGATGATTAGTAGCATAAGGCTCTACATACCTACTTAGCACAACTCATAAATCCCCTAATAGTTGGTTTAGCTAAGATTTCAAGTGGTGGTTGCTGCAAGTTGGCTAGGAAATTCATCACCTAAATGTCACATTTTCTGATGCTTTGGAGAAATGTCAAAATACAATTCATTTTGAGCAATGAATACCTTATGCAGAATTTTCCCTTTGCCTGAGTCTGCCGATTTTTCAGTCCTCCCAGTGCCGCACCAAAGTCATTGTCATACTCTCCAGGAGTCATGAAATTATGACATCTTGGAGATGCTGCAACTTTTTTATTTAATAGCCTATTTGGAAACATTTGTATAGCTGGCAGCTTGTAGGTAAGGCAAAACCTGACTATTCCCCCTCCTTTTATTTAAATGTTTTGGTTTTAAATAGATCCCACATTAGAATTTAATTTGGGGGGCATTTAAAATATATTTTTAGATTCAGTATATGAGGGTATATAGAAATTAGAATTGTACTCATTCATTTGAATGAATTTCAAATTAATATAGTTTTGGCCAAGGTATTATTTAGTATGAGGTATTTTCATGCCTAATTTTAAACAAATAGACTAGCAAATAAATTATATATTCTTATGCTTCATTTTAATCAGATAAACTTGATTTGATATAATGTATGGCACACTCAGTAAATTAAAAGTTTATATTTTCTCTATTTACATGAGCAAACTCTAGGTGATATGCCTTTGATATAAAAATGCTAACACCACAGGGCCATCTAGGTAATCAGATGTCAGATTTTTTTTTTTTTTTGGTTGGAAAACTTATTTTCCTGGTGGAAAGGAAGTGAGGAAGTGAGGGTTGCTGAAAACCTTCAGTAATAAGATTGCCAAAACCTTATCACAGAGTCCTTGTATAAAAATGCTCTTGCTCTGCATTTCTTCCTATCAAGTTCATATTTCCTTATCATTTAAAGTAGTTGAAGGTGAATCAATGACTTGGAAAAAATATGTTTGACTATAATGAAAAGGAAATTAGGATATTTAAAATACATGGTGTAGGAGAAATATTAAAGTTACTCTTGGATATTAATATAGACTCTGCTACTTATCAAAACCATGACATTGAAGTTAATTTCCTTTTTTTACTTCCGTTTCCATATTGTAAATCATATCAATTCCTATCAATCTTATGAGAAGTTGTGAGATAACATATTCGAATCTCCTAGAATAGTGTGAAGTTATCGTCAGAGGCCTTCTTGCCACTCAATTGCATAGGACAGAAGCTTTATCTCAACCTGAAAATTCAATGAAGGGAGAAAATATATGTTCGTTCTTATTATTAGCTCTTGGTTGCATAGTGCACAGAGTGGGAGCTACATAAATATCTGTGCAGTTAACAAGTAAATGATGCAACCCCCAATTAAATTTTGAATTGAGAAAGCACTTATATTAATTTTGGTGAATTAAATTATAAAATACAGTAGGAAAAATTATGAAATTTTTGTTTTGATATTCCAAAAATCAGGAAGCAGTTTTGAAGTTACATTGGCTTTCCTTACTTCTAGTTTCTTGAAAGATACTTGGCATAAAAATTCTTGAAAAATGGTCAATATAATTATTGAAATTCAATCCCAAATTTGGAAAGTTTGTGTTTTAGTTCTTGTGAGTTCAATTCCAAAGTCCTTTTGCTTAAATTGATTGTAGATATTCAGTTTGGATATTTCAGAAACTTGGCCATTTTAGTGAATATATAGATATCAAATTATCATTTTTTACTCATCTTTTCAATTTGTACTCATGTCATGTAATAGTTTTTTGCCAAAACTTGTTTGAGTCATATTACTGCTTTTCTAGTATAAATAATGATTGACTCTGAAAAACAGAAATTTTAGAATGGTAGAAAATAGACCCATGCTGAACTTTTATAAATTGCATCAATCATATATTTCCCCCAATCCATGTATACTTATATTATTATTTGAATGCTAAGAAAAAACAATTAGACAAATTTCTCAGAACATTATAGAAACAAACATTATGAAAAAAGAAACCCTATGTATTACTAAGTTGGAATAGTTAAACAGGTAGGAAAAATTAAAAAGAAAGAGAGACACACCAAGTTACAGGGCAGTGTGTAACTTCTATTCCCTTTTTTACATGTTTGTGGATAATGCATTGAGCATAATGTGTTTTACTTTTTAATGAGTTTTATTTTTGATATGTTTGGAATCATTTATATAGCTGCTATTCAAATTGTACCATCTTCCTGTAATTACATGTATATTTCTTCATTACATTGAAGTAAAAAAAGTGAAATAACTTTGGTTGCTACATATATTTTGATTATTAACATTAAAATCCAGTGTTGATGTGTTCCTTTTATGAATAATACAATGTTTGATATGTTTAAACTTGGTCTTCTTGCACAACACACTGCAAGTTTTACCTACACTATTTTCTCAACTGTGAATACTTATCAGCATGACTTGTCTCCCAAACACTCAAGACTTTCATATGTGTTGACATCTAATATGTCCAGAAATTACTTTTAAAGAGGAATTATCCTCATTTTCATGGAACTTTTATAGATTGGAAGGAATTTGGTGAAAACTATGTAAACATATGTGCCTTCTCTTTCATTTTTTTACTTTTTTCTTATAAGACAAGAATGAAATATGAAAGGGACAATGACACATTTCTAGTTTATTAAGTCAAAATCTGTTATTTGAGATTTTCCTATTCTATTTTGTCCTTGAAAATACTCATATTAAGACATAGTCAATCAAAAATCATGGCTAGAATCTGTTATCCTAGCACTTTGGGAGGCTGAAGTGGGTTGTTTGCTTGAGGGCAGGAATTTGAGACCAGCCTGAGCTAGAGCAGAACACCATCTGTACAAAAAAATGTAATAGTTATCCTGGCAGGTGGAGCTTTCTCTCTGGGGCGTTCTTCTTCTGCTTCTGGGATACCTATAATTCAAATGTTTGACCCCTTATTGAAGTCCCATAATTCTCTCAGTGACCATTCTATTTCTCTCTTTTTTTCCTTTCTCATTAACTGCCTATGTTAACTTAAGAGCTTTATTCTTTACTTCTGAAATTCTTTCTTCTGCATGGTCTAATCTGTTATCGATACTTTCTACTTCAACTTTAAGTTCTCTAATTGACTGCTTCAATTTCTTAAGCTCTGCTATATCCTTTCTATATTCTTCATATTGTTTATCTCTTATTTAATTCTCTTTTGGGATTTCTTTTTGTTTATTTTCCACTTTCTCAGAAATTTCCTTCATTGTCTTTACCATGCATATTTCAAATGCCCTTTATGTGATTTTTAACTTTTTTTTAATAGGTAGACTCCTCTGCAGCAGTTACTTCATGATTCCTTGTTGGAATTGCTCTGTTCTGGTTTTCATGATGCCAGGATTTCTCTGCTGTTTCTTCCTCATGAGTATTTTCATTTTGTCAGTGTTCTTGCCCTACTTTTTCCTTTAGCTTTCTCCTGTTCTATAAGTCTCTATGCCTCTGATCTGAGGAGTTGAAGTATCCTTTAATAAAGGACTAAAAGGAAGAGAAGAGTGAAGAGCAAGAAGGGATAAATTATTAAAAAAAAGAGAGAGAGAAAGAAAAGTGGGGGGAGTAAAAGATGGGCATAATTTTGCTGTTTTAAAGGTTTCTTGTGTACATCAGTAGCAAAGACAACTAGAGAACAGGTGGTGGTGAAATTATGAAAAGTATTTTCCACAGCTTGCTGAAAATCAAATACTTTTCCTTGAAAGAGGTGATGCAAAGCCTGGAATAAAGGGTGGTCATTAGCATAAGGTCTGATGAGTATGCTGGAGGACATAGAGTTTCCAAGTTCATCTTCTATAGTTTGAATAGCATTGATTGTTCGAAGTGTGGTTGAGCATTGTCTTTCAAGAAGATTGGCCTGTCTCTATAGCCATTCTAGGCTGCTTAATCATAAGCATCCCTATCACTTCATCAACTGGTTGCAGTAGAAATCTGCTATAATTGATTGACCAGGTTTCATGAAATTGTAATGGAGAATATCAATACTGGACCACCAAACAGACCATCACTACCTTTTTTGATGAATATTTGGTTTTGAACTGGTTTTCAGAACTTTGTTTTTATCAAACCACTGTGATGAATGCTTGCAATTGTCAAAAAGAATCCATTTTTATCACACATAATAATATGGTGTAGAAATGTTTCACCTTTATGTTGTTACAACAAAGAAAGGCAAACCTGAAATACTTTCTCTTTTGGCACTCATTTAATCAATGTAGAGCCCATCTATCTAGCTTCTTTACCTTGACATTTGTTTCAAATGGTCTATTATTATTGGAATAACAATGTCAAACTTTGCTGATAATTCATTTGTAGGTTGAGATGGATTCAATTCCACTACAGCTTTCAGCTCATCATTACCCACTTTGGTCTCAGGTCAGCCACATAATTTGTTTTCAAGATTAAAATCACCAGAATGGAACTTCTGAAGCCATTGCCATACTGTGCATACATTAACCACATCCTTCACAAACACTTTATTGATACATGTATTCCAAGCTTTCTGTACTGCATTGGTCCACAGTGGAAATAATATTCAAAAATAACACTTTTTTTTTTTTTACCTATTCATAGTTTCACAAAAATTGCTCTAAAAAAATTTAAAAATCACAAGCCAAAATGTGGACTTGAAGAAGAGGATGTACCTTCACAATAAAAAACAACAACAACAACAAAAAAAAAAAACCAAGATTTTCAAAATGAAATGTGAGAGACATCAACTGTCAAACTAAGTACTTAAGGAATTCAGAGGGTTCTTACTCGATAACCTAATAATTGAAGTCTTACTGTGGTTAATGATTTCATGGATTTTACAACTTGTTTTGAATTTTTTAAATATTAAAAGAAAACATCTATTACTTTTCCATCTGACAAGAAAAGAATTTGGAAGTCATTGTTTTCATTTTCACAACAAAAAAAAAAAGCTGAAGAAACTGAAAAATCAACAATTTCTCTTAGCTTCTTCAGAGATTTAAACTCACAGGCAAACTTGAACCCCAAAACCTGGAAAGAAAGAAGGAGAGAGAAGAGAAAGAAGAGAACCACAACCTGCCAAAAACAAAATCTATCTCAGGGTCTGAAGCACATAACTGAAGCCAATGAATATTGGCTAAGAAAACTTTAAATTATAATTGACAAGTGAATGGATGCTTAGTTGTAGACTAGCTTGAAAATGAAGAGCTCTGAGGGGCCAAGACTTACTGTAAACAATTTCATGAGTTTTACCTCTAGGGGTCATATCAAGTTTCCCCATTGAAAATCTAAGACAAATCTTGTGCATCTGGCAGAGGAAGTGAAAGGTGACCATTATGAAATAAACCCACAGTTCTCTGTTCTCCTTACCAGAGCATAACTCAAATGAAATTATTTTGGCAAAACCAACCACATGGGATTTTCTAGAGATTAACTGATTTAGGTAAAGGTAAATATCCAACTCAGGATCACTAAAAGACTGAGCATCTAATCATCAGGCTACAGAATACTTCCCCTCACCCCACACATTAATAGAGGTTCCATATAATAGCAGGAATTTACATCTAAGAAAATCTAAAAGCCTCACACTCTTTTAAATATTTCAATCATCTCTAGAAATATAAAATGACATTTTGGATTCAAAATCAAGGACCCTAAGAGAAATTTTAATCTCTGACACATTAACTCCAGTAAATAGTAAACACAGAGATGGATATATGATAAATTTCTGTTTATATTAGTTATTTTTTATTCAATTTAAATTTCTAACCCCACAATAGTACAAGAAGTGCTAAAAGAAAAAAGAACAGAGTGTGAAGAAACAAAGCAACATTAAATTCAGAATTGGATATTGACAGGAAATTTGGATTGGCCGATAGGATACTTAAAATGAATATTCTATGATAACTAATGGAAAATAGACAAAATGGTTAATGGCAGCAAAGAGATAAATACTCTAAGAAATAATCATAAATAAATGTTAGATTTCAAAACATTGTCATGATAAATGAAAAATACATTTGATGGACTTGACACGGGGCTGTATGTGATTAAGAAAAAGATGTGTGAGCTAGAAGATTTGTCAACAAAAACTTCCAGAGACATAAAAAGAAAAAAAAATTACCAAAAAAAGGTGGAGCAAAATACCCAAGAACTGGGAACAACAACAAAAAAAGGTATAGCACAACTGTAATGTGAATTCCCAGAAAGTGGGTAAAGAAAGAGAAGACGTAAATTGAAGTAATTACAACAAGAATGCTGTAAAATTATAAACAGACTTTGGAGCACAGATCCAGGGGTTTCTGAGAACATCAAGAAGAATAAATACCACAAAACTATTCTTAGGAATATAATATTCAAGCTGTAGGAAATTTAAGATAGAAATAAAATAATTAAAAGAAATCAAATGAAAAAATAAATTCTTTTAACTGCAGAAGAATAAGAATAAGAATTACATTGAACTTTTCTTCAGAAATCATGTAACCAGGAAGAGAACAGAGTGAAAATTTAAAACATTAAAAAAAAATTGAGCAGAATTCTGTATCAAGCAAAATTATTCTAGAAAAAGAAGTACAAATAAAAACTTTCTTAGACAAACAAAAGCTGAAGAAATTTGTTGAGAACAAATTTTCCTTATAAAACAGGATAAAATAAGTTCTTTACAAAGAAAAGAAAAACTATACTGTTCAGATATTGAGATCTACACTAGAAAAAGGAACATGGTAGAGAAGGAATAAATAAAGGTAAATTGTAATGTTTTATATTTCCTCATTCTTCATTAATCTATCACATAGCAGTTTGTGTTCATAGTAACAATAGCAACAGTGTTTCACTGATTAAAGCTTATGAATTTGTTGAAGACAGCAGTGTTATAAGGTAAGGGAGGAAATATTTGAGAATACATGGAAAGTACTTTCAGTGAAGAATGTAGAATTATTTGAAAGTAAGGCTTGGATAAGTTGTAAATATACATTGCTAATTCTGGGGAAACAACTAGCATTATGTTAAAAAGAAATAAAATTTGTATGTGATGTTAGTAAAGAAAACAGAATCATAAAATGTACTCAATCCCCCCCTGCAAAAAAACAGAGTGGAAGTCAAAAAAGAAACAAAAAACAAAGGCAATGAATACCAAAGAGTTAAAAAATATGGTAGCTATTAATCCAGCTATATGAATGTTTATAATTTGACTGGTCTAAGCTTACCAATTTAAATAAAGGTGCTTCCAGAGTGCATAAAACACCAAAATACTTTTTGCCCACAAATAACTCATATTAAATGTAATAAAACAGATTTATTTTGAAGTAAAAGAATATAGAAAGATATATCATGCTAACACTAGTCAAAACAGAGCTGGGGCAGCTATATGAATTTTATACAAAGCATAATTCAGAAGAAGAAAAATAATCAGGGATGAAGAGAGGCATTGTTTAATAATAAGCAGGTCAACTTTCCAAGGACACAAAACAGCTCTCAATGTGTATACTTAAAAAATAGAGTATTAAGATACATGAGAAAAAACAAATATAACTGAATAGAGATGTAGACAAATTTCATATTATAACTAAAGACTTCAATATCATTCCATCAGTAACTGAGAAATCCAGCTGGGAAAATGCTGCTAAGTTTGTATTTGAACTGAGCAGCATCACTGATGGCATCTAATGAACAGTTACAGAACAATTTGTCAAACAACAGCAGAGAGCACATGCTACTTGAGTTCCCATGAAACATTTACCGATATAGATTATACCCTGGACCATAAAACATATCTTAAAAATCTTTAAAAAACAGACATCATACAATTAATAGAGATATAACTATAAAACTGCTAAATATTTGAAGAATAACAACACACTTCTGAATAATATGTGGTGTAGAGAAAAAGTCTCAAGGGGAACTGAATTTGAGCTAAGTAAAACATGAAAAATATAGCCTGTCAAAATTTGTGGGCTGCAGCAAAAGTGATACTTAGAGGAAAAATCATAGCATTAAATTCATGTATTTGAAAGGAAGATGGATCTAAAATTAGCAATTTAAGCATTCATCTTAGAAAACTGGGGGAAAAAAAGAGCAAATTAAATAAAAATCAAGTAAAAGGAAATAAAATAGTTGAAGTCAGAAATAAAGCAATAGAAAATATGAACAAAACCAAAATATATTTCCTTAAAGATAAATAAAGTTGATACAACCTCAGACATGCTAACCAACACAAAAAAATGAGATGAAAACAGAAATTACTATTAACAATATTAGAAATGAAAAACAATTTATCACTATTGATTCCATGAACATTAAAAGGATGTAAAGCAATATTGTGTACATTGTAGGTCTACAAATATGATATCTCAGATAAGATAGGCCAATTTCTTAGGAAAAAAAAAACAATTTACCAAAGTCAGAGAAAATAGATAATAAGGATAGTCTTATGTTGATTAAATACATTGGATGAATAGTTTATAACATTCAAAAACAGAAACGCAGTAGGCCCAAATAATTTCACTGGTAAATTCTCCCAATCATTTAAGGAACCATAACACTAATTCTTTGTAATCTTTTTCAGATAATAGAGGCAGAGAAAGCACTTATTTGATTCATTGTAAGGCCAGCCTTATTCTAACACCAAAGTCAAAAGACATTACCTGAAAGAAAAACTCCAGATCAATTATTATCATGGATATAGATTAAAAAAGAATGAACAAAATACTAACAAATCCCATCAAAAAATATAAAAAGATAAATATACATCATAACAAAGTCAGATTTACTCCAGGTATGCGAGGCTGGTTCAACATTTGAAAATCAATTTATGTGATTCATGACACAAATCAACACACTTTAGCCATCGAAAAAACAAAAAAACCCTCTCAACAGCAAGATTCCTCTATATGAAAAAGGACGTTTGCAGAAAACATACAGCTAACATCACACCTGATGGTGACACACTAAGCACTTATTTTTTAACACTGAGCATAAGGGAAGGCTGTTTATTTTCACTTCTTCTGTACCATTTTGTATTAAAATTTCTAGCTAGTGTAATAATATAAAAGAAAATAAAAAATATACACATTAGGAATGAAAAGATAATGTTTTCTTTTTTGTTATTGCAGTTTTTGGCCAGGGCCAGGTTTGAACCCACCACCTCCAGTATATGGGGCTGATGCCCTACTCTTGAGCCATAGGTGCCATGCAGAAATAATGTTTTCTTTATTCTGATTTGATAAGATTTTCTATGTAGAAAATCCCCCATCAAGCCTACAAAGGCAACAGCAAATGAATAACTAATAGGTGATCGTTACAAGGTTACAAGATACAAGGTTAATATACAAAAACTAGTTGTTTTCCTATTTAACAACATTGTTAATTCAGAATTCAATATTAAAACCACAGCATTAAAAAGAAACCTGACAAAAATAATAAACCTAAAAAATATGTATCAGATTTATATGAGGTTAACTACAAAACATTGATTAATTAAATCAAAGACAATCCAATAAAAAGGAGATATAATCTATATTCATGGATAAAAAGACTCAATATTGTCAAGAGGTCAGTTCTTTCCAACCTTATTTACACATTTAATTTTTCCTATTGATACGTCAATAAATTACTTTGTGAACATTGACAAATTAATTCTAACTTTTATCTGGGAAAACAAAGATGCAGAATAGCACACACAATGTTGAAGAAGAATAAAGTCAAAGGATTAATGTCATAGAGAACTTCAAGATTTTCTGTAAAGTTTCAGTACCTTGAAATGTGGCATTGTTTCACAAATCAATGAAGAGACCAACTGAAACGTAGTAGAAAATCCAGAAACAGGTGCACACAAAAAAATGAGTTGTTCTTTCACAAAAAAGTGAAGGAATCCAATGGAGAAAGCGTCAGCTTTCCAAATAATGGTGTTGGAGATGGTGGGACACAAAAAGAAATCTAGACACCTACTTGACATCTTTCACAAAAACTACATAAAAAGTGATCATGGACCTGGATGTAAACTGCTGAACTACCAAATTTCAAAGAGATAACATTGAAGAAAATGTAGGTGACCTTGGGTTTGGTTATGACTTTTTATATATGATATCAAAAGTACAATCCACTTAAAAATGATGTTGGCCCTCCTTGAAATTAAAAATGCAAGAAAATGTTTAAGAATACACATCTGATACAGAACTTGAATCCAAAATACACAAAGAATCTTATTATATAAAATGTTCTATTAAGAATCAAAATACATTTGAGTAAGTCACATTGTATAAGAAGTAGTGTCTATTTTATATAAAATAGTAGTTACAGTTTATTTGCTATAATTTTGTTTCTCATGTAATCTTAAAAATCCTGTGCTTAATTGTATCATCACTGTCCTTTGAGAAAAGTCACTGAATTTAGGGAAGTAATGAGGTAGGAAAAGGAAGGCAGTATGAAAACTGTCGCACAGATGATTTTATTACATTCAGCCTTAACACTCATATTTTTAAATAGACTCTATTTGTGGTCAACATTATTTGTAATTTTTTCCCCAAAGATCATTCAGTGCTGTGTGATCATTTGAAGTTTTCAGGATCACAGTTATAAAAAACTAAAGACACTCAATTTGTGTGTGTGTTTTCTGTAAGAGTATCCAGATTTTTTTTATTTTTAATTAACAAATTAGAGTTTAAAATACTGCATATAAAATATTTTCAACTGCTATTTAATTGCTTCAAAAATCATTTCATAGGGACACAAAATACAAACATATTTGCAATGGAATATTAAAGAGAGTTAAATTGTTGTTTATTGCTGGAGAGTGAAAAAATACATCCTATTATTTCAGGTTCCTAGTCTGTGGGGATATAAACTTGGGGCAAAGAGATACAATTGACAATAAATTAATCTTGTCTTCATGTAGGTGATTTAAGGAGAAAAGCCATAGTCTGGTTGAGTGTTACTATAAAATTTAGAACATCCTGTTTCCTCTAACAGTATATTTCTATCTTGTTGTAGGGCAATAAATATTTCTTCATATAAAAATAGTCACCTTTGAAAATAGGCTAGGGATAAAATGACTAAAAAAGACATCTGGAAGTTCAGGATTAAGGAATGACAACTTCAACAGTGCAGTCATTAGCAATATTTCTATGAAATTTTCCTATGCATTCTATCATGCCACTAAATGGATTCATATCAGCTAGAAAAGATAAACTGATGATGTATTCAGAGCACTCTTGCCAGAATTGGGGGATCAAATGAGACTTTAATGTATGCGCATTCTCTTACATACTGGGAATACTTTCAGAGCGTTTTTCTGTATAGGATTACCAGATGCAGTGCTTCCTAATACTATCAGGTAAATTTTTATTTAATTAATTTATGTGTTTACTTATTATCTGAGGCTATTTCTGCTTAAAATTACTACCTCGTCCATGTAAAAGGACCTTTAAAATATTTACACTATAAAGTGAATATGCTTGGTAGAAGTTAAAACAGATATTGAAAAAAATGGACGGCATGATTTGCAGGTTATGGAGAAATTTACATATCCTTAATTATGTACTCCAACACTGGAAATGCTACTAAAACTAATAAATGATTAATGAATAAAGATGATTAATGAATAAAACAATTATTTAACTCTCGATGTTCAAGAGAAAGGTGCATTTGTAACATGTGAAAAATCTCAGGAAGAGGAATAAGATCTCAGAGGTTTGGAAAGTAAGAGGCTAAGGAGGTCAAGGAAGTTAGCCTTTTCCCAAAATGAGACACAGTGACAAGATAAACATGGACTTTCTCATAAGCACTGTGCCAAAAAAAATCTTCATTTCCTATTTTTCTCTAGAATAATAGAGGGTAATTTTAATAAAGTGACATCTACCAACACTAACATTTCTGTAAAAGGCACTCAGCTGTTTACCAGAACGATCTATGGATCAAAGTATAAACATTAGTATGTTGGTTAGTTCCAGAACTTCAGTTATATTTTGTGTTTTAGAGAAATTTTAAAGTTCTAATAATTTGCAGTAAGAAAAATGGTAAAAGAAACATACTAGCAAGAATACAAAAATGCCTTACCCTTTCACATCACTGAGATTCTTATAAACAGTGGGATCTTAAAGCACATTCATAAACACACCCATACACACATACGCACAAACATCATTATCTTTTTTTTTTTTTTTTTTGAGACAGAGTCTCAAGCTGCCATTATAGCTCACAGTAACCTCAAACTCTTGGGCTTAAGCGATGCTCTTGCCTCAGGCTCTCGAGTAGCTGAGACTACAGGTGCCTGCCAAAATACCTGGCTATTTTTTGGTTGCAGTTGTCATTGTTCTTTTTTTCTTTTTCTTTTTTGTTGCAGATGTGGCCAGAGCTGGATTTGAACCCATCACCTCCAGCGTATAGGACCGGTGCCCTACTCCCTTGAGCCACAGGCACAGGCTAGTTGTTGTTGTTTTAGCAGGCCCAGTCCATTAGAACCGGCCAGCCTTGTTGTATGTGGCCAGCGCCCTACTCACTGAGCTATAGGCGCTCTACCCCAAATATAAATAAATTGATAATACAGTCTATAATGCTCCAAGTAGAAGATTGTTTCCTTTAAATATGAACCAATTATTTTCAAGGGAATTTCAAGAGTAATAATTTAATAGACTGTAAGCTGCAATTTATCTGGTGGTATTTAAATATGTATTCCAGTACATAAGTTGAAATTATGCCCTCAAACGATGGTGTGTCAACAAAGATTTTATATACATACAATCCCATGACAAATATTTTATATATTAAAATAAGGAAATTAAACAGCTGTCTAGCATATTCAATTGCCTTCCATTAAATGATATTATCACTGTTGAATTAGATCCTGCATGTGAAACAGATGGCAAAAATAAACTGCTTATACCAACACATATCACGTGCAAAGGTTAATTGCATTGCCCTGTTACCAATTCAGAAAACAAATAGCAATGCTGGTCTCAAAACAGTAGATCTATATCAAAGTTCCTTTTTTTTTTTTTACTTCTTCCCAACTATTATGGTTTCATTAATTATAATGGTTTTAGTTTATTAAAAACAAAAATATAATGGATTGATTTACTTTAAAAGTTAAGTGTTATTTGACCCCTTAAAGGAGCATGTTATGCTCATGACATTGCAAATGACATTCAGATATGCTTTCATTCACTTAATATGATTAAAAAGCAACCCTTTGGGAATGGTGATGACTATTTGTTGATCCATTTCATGTGAAATAGCCAATAAATATATTCAGGCCAAAGAAGCTTTCTGAGGTAAATTTTCCCAGGGAGATAATTTTGGTGTTGCCTGGTTCTCGGTCCCCAAATATTTGAAACAAATTGGTGAAGAGAGTCAACACCTGGTCACGAATGTTAACTGTAGTCAGTGTGCATTTCAGTTGTCACCTTCTTGTATTTTCTTTCTCTTTTAAGTTTGTTTCCTCCATATAACTCTTTTATATATTTTATTTTTGTAATTTTAATTAGCTATACATATGGGACTTGTATAAAAAATTCTCACTGTAGTGTAAGATTTGAAATGGACACATCATTCATGTGTGAGCATGCAGACACATCTGTGTGGTGAAGAAAGATAGTTACACTTGAACTTTATCTGTCACCAAGCCACTCTTTAGAAGGGTCCTAATCAGGCTCATATGTACATCTCTGTTGTCTACTATGGTGACTGACACCTAAAAATTGGTTTTAATTATTTTCAAATAAATTTAATAACATTTAAGTTTTCAAGGTGCATTGATTTACAGAAGCTCCTACCAGTAAGGGAAATCATATATGACCATGTTAATTAAACAGATTATTCACAATATTTTCCCCCAAGGTCCATTTTTATATTTTTCAACTGTATACCCAATTATGCAGATATCTGAGAAGAACATTGAACAAGCCATCTAAATTAAAACAGACCACCTTTTTTTTCAGGCATAACACCATATTCATCAATCTCTTAATGTTATATCTTCAGTCACTGAACACACCTTTGTTTAGGACCTCAAGTATGGATTTGCCAACTATGGTTTAAGTTATGTGGAGGAAAGAGATGGCTTGTACACTGTTGGTGGGAATGCAGAGTGGTCAGCCAATGGAAATGGTATGGAGGACTTTAAAGCTATTTAAAATAGAACTTCTATATAATTTAGCAATCCCTGTTCTGAGTATATACCCAAAGGAAATTAAATCACCACTTTTTGAAGGTATTTGCACTCCTATGTTCTTGCAGGGTTATTCACAAGCGCCAAAATATGGAAGCACCACTGTGGTACATGTATACACTGGAGTATTGTTCAGCCTTAAAAGAGAGTGAGGTCTTACAATTTGGCACAACGTGGAGAGTCTGGAGGAGACTTTGCTAAGCGAAGTAAGTGTGGCACACTAAGGAAAATATTACTTGAAATTACTCATATGTAGAATAAAAAAAATAAGAGAACAAAGTAATAGTTCCAGAGAATAAAAAGTATTATATATGTAAATATAACTAGAGGCCTAATGTGTATCATGAGGCCTATAGGTAGTAAAATTGTACTTATATGTGATTCATGCTAAATGAACATACTTTTTTAGATGTTCTTGCCACATAAGCAAAAAAACACCAAACAAGTGATGATGTGAGATGATGGATATGTCATTTGCTTTACAATATTAAGCATTTTATTATCTATTATAGTATCATATAATATACCCTAAATATACAAATGAAAGTTCGTTTTAAGAAAAAAATGTTGACTTGTCTTCTATAATTTGTCCTAAGTTGAACCACACTTTCTTTTTCTTTCTTTCTTTTTTTTTGTAGATAGAGTCTCACTTTGGGGCCCTTGGTAGAGTGCCATGGCGTCACACAGCTCACAGCAACCTCCAACTCTTGGGCTTAATCAAGTGATTCTCTTGTCTCAGCCTCCCGAGTAGCTGGGACTACAGGCACCTGCCACAACACCCGGCTATTTTTTCATTGCAGTTCAGCAGGGGCTGAGCTTGAACCCACCACCCTCTGTACATGGGGCCGGTGCCCTACTCACTGAGCCACAGGCGCCACCCACACACTTTCTTTTTCCTTTGTATTTTCACTTCCAGCCACCACCATTTTTGCTAACATGTTCTGCAGTCTTCCACTCCTAAGCCTTTCCTCACATCATTCATTCTGAGTAGAAAATGCTTTTCCTTTGTACTGACACAGCTTCCATGACTGTATGACTTTTAAAATCCCCATCAGAAATGCCACTTACGGTAAGCGAACATGCATCCGTTCATCTATGCATCTCTATGTAACTACTCCTATGGTCATTCTGTGATGCCACCTGATTACAAAGCTAAAAAAAAAAAATCACTCTTGTTCTATAAAATATGACATATTTTTAAGAGAATGTGCATGTAATATAAACTGAAATGCACATTTGTTTTCTCATACGAAAAAGTATTGTTATTTTGATAGACTTTGGGGTAAATCTAATCTAGACGGCCTACTAGTCTTCAGCTTTTCATTAACTTCAGGAATTTCATCACAATAGTATTTCAAAGGTGCATTCCCCAAATTATAAGCAGGTAGATACTATTTATATGCTGTTCTGAGTTGTAGGTAGTATAGCAGGGCATATTTTTAGGTAGGCAGTTAGGCAGGAGAACAAAATACAAAGTATACCTGAGAAATCTGTAATCAGAATGATTCCTTTCGATCCATTTCATTACAATGAATATTTACATATACCTATAATTAAAGAAGCAAATATTTTAAAAAACTGAAAAATTTACACTATATGGGAAGCCTGCATTTGGAATATAACCAGGTAAAATATATTACCATGAAATTTGTTGCACTATACAATTACCTTGGTCTCTGTTTGCTCTTAGCTATAAATTCCTAGAAGTAATTGGTCTCCATCATTTCAAGGCCAAGGGTATCAGCCATATTTGTATCTTGTCTATCCTCATCTACTTTGATCCTTCAGGGGTAATCACTAAAGTAAAATAAAAACTTTTTTGGCACTCTTATTTCTTGGTTTTAATTAAAGCTTTTTCTTTCCTTTTCTTTTCTCTTCTTCACAATCTGATTTACCCGTTTCCCACACGCCATCTCGTTTGATTTGTGCAGGACTCCATCTTGTCTTCCTCTCTTTTGCCTTCTCTTCCTTTGTTATCAGTTCCAATGGCTTTCACAGAATCTAAATGATCGATGACTCGCAAACTAATAAAGCTTTCTGATCACTGCATCTGAATACGTAGTTGAGTGTGGGGTCTCCATTTTGCCATTTAACAAAAATATCAGCATTTGTTTGGCCCCAGAACTCTTTTTCCCTCAAACACCATGTTAAAGCCTCATTGGGTCTCATCAAACAGGAGCAGTACTTACCCAGGTTTTTATGCGCAAATATAATATTGTTGTTTGTTTTCTCACCTTTTCCTACTGTTTCCACACTCCCTATGCCAAAGTCAGAATTATGTCAATTCCATTACTCAAATTTAAGTTTTAGAGCTATCTTCTGTGTTCCATCTATATTGCTACCATTTAAGTGTTGTTACCAGTATTTCTTATTTGCATTAATCAATGACATCCTAACCCATTTTGCTTCCTTTGTTGTTTCTCTCCAATGGAGCATGGTATTAAAACCAATATAAATTTAATTTTTCTAGGTTCTTCAGTGTCTTCTCAATGCAGCCAAGAAAAAAAATTCAATTCATTACTCTGGGTCACCAATTTTTGAAATGTTTGTCTCCAACCTAGCATTTTTTCTTCCCTTTTATACCAGTTCATGACTTCATGTCTATAAAGGGCTAAACTAAGCATATTTTTATTCAAAGATGTCTCCATGGCAAACTATTCTGTATAGTAAGGATAGAGATATCTCTGTCCTCAATTAGAGCAGACTTTCTTTTTTTTTTTTGAGACAGAGCCTCACAGCAACCTCCAACTTCTGGGCTCAAGTGAGTCTCCTGCCTCCACCTCCGAAGTAGCTGGGACCATAGGCACCTGCAACAACACCTGGCTATTTTTTGGTTGCAGCCATCATTGTAGTTTGGCGGGCCCGGGCTGGATTTGAATCTGCTGGCTCAGGTGTATGTGGCTGGCGTGTTAGCCGCTTGAGCCACAGGCACTGAGCCAGCAGACTTTCAAGGTAATAAATATATTAGGCTCTTTCAGGAAGATGGGGACAGCCCACTCTGCCAGTGCTCCTTACATGATGTTGAGATTTCTAGTATCAATGTCACTGTTCTGTAATACATTCCACTCCACGTACAGGTAAAATCTGATACTCCTCACATTGCCCTGTAGGAACTGGAGCTTAGAGAACTGCCACTAACTGTTACTCTGGCTCCTGTGATTTTACAATGATGTAATTGTTTTTTTTCTCTGACTGGTGCATCTTTCACCCTCTGATGGTACCTATACAGTTGCAGTAGACTAACCTGTTAGTTTGCAAGTAGGCTAAGGCCACACAGACACTGCCTAGTTTCTGAAGTGACATTTAACATTCTTGTCATAATGTCCACCTTTCAGCTCTCTTCATTCCTCTGCTGATGTTTTTGTACATGTTTTTTCTTCTAACAAGAATGTTATTTTGCTCCCTCTATGTAACCTATTTAACTCTATTTAGCTCTCAATTTCATGTTAATGTTTCAGATAACCCTTGTCTGACAATTCTACCTAAAAATAAGTTATTTTTTTGTTATCTCTGTTTCAGCTGATGTGCATACACTATAATTTGCAGGATACCTCTGACATTTTTGTTCTTTCTGTTTTCAGCGACTAAAAAGGGTGGAAAAGGCAGGAAATTGCTTTGAATTCTTTAACACCATATCCCCTAATGTAGTCATTTGGATTCAGAAGACAACGGAATCCTGCATAAGAATGCATAAATTATGGTAAAATGTGTAGTATGGGTTTACCAATTTTATGTCAATTCCAATTGAATTCTAAATACATATCAGCTATAAACCAAAGAAACAATATCTAAGAAAAAAATTATAAAATCCATCATCTGGTTGTATTTTATGTAACTTATAAATCTGTCAGCATACTTCTAAAATGTTAGGAATAAGGAAACTTATTTTCGGCAGCGAGATGTTGAATGAACCCTCTTTTGTTAATTTTACTGGGATGTATTATGGAAGAAAATTTACAGCATCAAGAGTCAAGATTGTCGTGTGTTAATAGAACTACACATATTATTTATGATCCATGTTTTTATTTTGATTAAAATTAGCTAAGTGAAAACAGCTTGGTAAAGAGGAAACAATGATTATGCATCTATTTTTGGAGAGGCTCTGAAACCCGTTACGTGTGAGTGTATGTATAATTACTTAATGAATGGGTACTAACATAGATATATAGTTTATTGATACAACTGTTTTAACACAGAGAGTCTTAATAAAATAATTTTCCTAGAAGTTGACATTCATACTCTTTTACAAATTTTCACTATATTCTTTCCTATAGCAGAATGCGAGACTAAAACTATTATTAGCTGTTTTCTAAAAAACTTAGAAAGTAAAACAAACAAACAAACAAAAATCCTCAGTTGAATACTCATTCACCTGTCTACCCTCAAAGTGAAAATAGCTACAGTTATGGGCTCTGATCTGCCGTGGACCCAAAGCTAAAAGAAACTTTTCCTCATGTTGTTCACTTTGTAAAATAATAATTCTTATCCTGGGATAATTTAATTTCTTCTCAATATAATAAATCTTGTAGAAAATTTATATATTAATCTAGGAAAAGTTTTTTTGATTTTTTTCTTTTTTTATTAAATCATAGCTGTGCTATTTTATACTTGCTGCTATGTATTTCTCATTGACAATCTAGTGGCCTTAATTATTGAAGGACATTAGTTTATTTATATATCTAGCATTTCGAGACCTCTTAATTACTTTGGGTAACATCTTTTTTTATTTAATTTTTTTCCATAATGAAAATGCATTTTTACATAAATGTTAGAATAAAAAGTATATAAAATTTATCATACCATTGTAAATATAAATGTCATATCATTGTATGTAGTGCACTGAAAATAATTACAGATTCTTTTTACACATAGATAATTCTTGTGTTTATAATAAAATTTATTAGAAATCTTGGGAGTTATTTCTAAGAAAATGTAAAATTACTTGGAAAAGTTTTTTTCTACTTTTTTCTTAGATTAAACTATTATAAGATGTGATTACCTAGTTTTTCTTTCACTTTTTCAGTATAGAAAAATTAATATTTGCTCTTGTTTTTAAATATCTCCTATTTGAAGCTGTATAGTTCTAGGCAAAATTTAATAAACATCATTTAACAAAGTTTTTTTGAGTAAAGGTTTCTAGGGATAAACTTATTTATGTCAGAATTGTGGTGCTTTAATACTGTGATCTTCCTGGTATAATAGTGTTTTTTTTTACTTCTATACACAGGACTTAGAAAAATCACATGTAAGTAAACGGTATTAAACATACTGATATTTCCTCTTGCTAGCTTATCACAGTGTTAATATCGTAACTTAATTTAACTTTATCACATGATCACTATCTATATTATTATCCAAATGTTCTCTGAGATTTCTTAGACTGAAAAGAAATTAAATTATGTTAGGGTAGGAAATAATTATTTTACAAGTGAACAGTATGAGAAAAAAGTTTCTACTTTTGGCATAAATTAAAACTATTAGTCATAGTTAATATTGACATAGGGCTTACTATGAATCAGACATTATAAATATATTCTAAGTTATATTTAACTAAATCTCTGCATGTGGGTGCTATAATTATCTCTACTGAACACATTTGGAGACTAATATTTGCAAAGAGTTTGCATAAACCATCCACAGCCACATGGGAACACATATCTGAGCCTAATTGTCACAGAAGGCCAAACTACGTAGATCCTGCCAGAGAAGAAACAGGCTAGCAACATCTAGGTATCACGAGAAAGTGTATTAAATGGATCTTCAAAGTAAATGTCTACCTTTATGGTATCAGAAATGTAGAAAATGGCTAACCTTAGTATTAGGAATATAAATTCAATTGATATTTTAGCAGTTCATCACACATGACCCCAGAGTCTTCCTTTTTCACTTTCTGTATGGCTATTTAAACATATTCATGTCTTTACATATGTCAGTTCTCATACTAGCCCAATTGCACCGATGGCCAAGACTTAGGGAAAAAAAACAAAAACAAACAAACAAAAAACTCTCCATTAGGGAACCAAGTCTATTGATTCTCCCTGAAAGTTCTCCCACAATCAATTTCCTGTTTTTTGCCACTGGGTTTATGCATTATTATCATTTTTTTTTGTATTAAAGACTCATATCAAGGGATGCCATAAAATAATCCAAAGATAGATTTTATTACGTGCTTGAGTGTATAAAAGTAAGCCTTGGTGTTCACTCTGGAGCCGTAATTGGTGGTCTATTTATTCAGTATCTGGACACTCCCTCGATTTGTGATACCTTTTATCCTGAGAGCAGAGACTTGCCTTCCCCAGGTGAATGCTCTTTGTCTCTTGTTTCACCCTGTTGCTATACTTCCATTCCAATAAAGTCCTAGGTGATAGATGGTGCCAATTCTTTCATAAATCTGTTTTACCATTCTTATCATTCTGTAAATAAATTGCCCTGTCTGCCTGATAAAACTGGGAAAATTAAGTGTCAGGTCTTAAGTATATTACAGGTACTTGTGTTTAAGAAGTGGTTTTATTGGTTAGAATGTGTTATGTGGTACTAGACTTACCCACTCACCATGAACAAATAAAAAACTGGGCAAAATATGTGAAACAACTCTTTTTTGGTATGGCTGAGATGGTGCAGATCAGCAAGGCTTAATAAAAAGGCCGCCCAGGTGAGCCTCTTGTTTCGGCCAGCTTTTTGTCTAGAACAACTTTATTGACATCAACAGAGAGAATTTTCTTTTTCCCCTGTACACAAAGGGAAAAGAAAATCACATTTTGTGCTCGCTTTGGCAGCACATATACTAAAATTGAAACGATGCAGAGAAGATTAGCATGACCCCTGTGCAAGGATGACATGTAAATTCATGAAGTGTTCCACATTTTTCATATTAAAACAATGTTAAAACTGGCCAAAAAATCACATTTGTTGTGGAGGCAGGCTGGAGTATGGAACTACTTAAGTAGAATTTTTAGGGTGGTATACAAGAAAAGAGTAATCTAGGCAAATAAGATGGTGGCTCCAGAAGTCTGGGGAGAACTTACTTATAGATCTTTGGTAAAAGGCAATTTTCAGCAGGTATAAAGTGAGACTCTGAGGGGCCTTGCAGTGGTAGGGTAAGCGATGAATGTTAATAACAATTAATCCAAGTTCATGTTGCAAGATTTATCCAGTCAAAGGCCAAAGCAATGAGACTTCACTGAGGATCGCAGGTTTTTGGTTTATACCCCAGAAGACCTGGTTTTAGGTGTAATACAATAACAACAACAAAAATAAAATAAAAAGGAAAGTAAGAAAGACAGAGAAGGAAAGAAAGCTTATGTTAACTAAAACAAACCCAAACATGAGAGGATAAAGAGGAACTGTCAGTTTTGTAACTGCTTGCCAGAAAAAAAATCCAGCACTCTTTAATAGAAGATGACATAAAGTAGGTTTACTTAAAATGTGTCAGCATACAATAATAAGCACACACATGGGTAGAAAAATGTGACCCATGATCAGTGAAAAAGCAGTATGTGTATATGTATCTACATATTAATGGACACACACATACAACACACATTTCCTGAAATGACTTGTACTCAGCAAATAACAGAGAAGGACTTCAAAACAGCTGTGACATGTATCTTAAGGACAGAAAAAGTAAGACAAAATGAGTACTGATATGATTTTAATGATGTTGTAACAAATACATTTAAGGACTTAAAAGAGAATATAATGAGAAAACAGATCGAAAATCTCAGCAAAGCAATGGAATCTATAAATACAAATCAAGTCAAGCTTACAGAATTAAAAAGTATTTCACTTAATAGGCTTAATGAAGAATGAGACACTCTATAAAAAAGATCAATTTGAAGAAAGATCAATAAAACGATCCAATCCGAAGAACATGAAGGAACATCCATGTTGTTACAAATGACAGAATTTCATTCTTTCTCAGGGCTGAGTAGTATTTCATTGTGCACATACCATAACATCTTCTTTTATCTTTTTGTCTATTGATAGACATTTTGGTTAGTTTCATATTTTAGCTAGTGTGAATAAGAGATTAAAGATATTTCCTAGATAGGCCCAGCACTTGTAGCACAGAGGTTACAGCACCAGCCACATGCACCAAGGCTGGTGGTTTGAGCCTGGCCCAGGCCTGCTAGACAATGATGACAACTGCAACAAGAAAATAGCTGGGCATTGTGGCAGATGCCTGTAGTCTGAGGAACCAGGGAGGCTGAGACAAAAGAATTGCTTAAGCCTAAGAGTTTGAAGTTGCTGTGAGCTGTGACACCACTGCACTCTACTGAGTGCAACATAATGAGACTTTGTCTCAAAAAATAAAGAAAAGAAAAGAAAAAAAAAGATATTTCCTATACAAGAAAAGAGTAATCTAGCCAAATAATATGGTGGCTCCAGAATCTGTGGAGAAATTACTTGTAGATCTTTGGTAAAAGGCGATGTTCAGCAGGTACAAAGCGAGACTCTGAGGGGCCTCGCAGTGGTAGGGCAAGCAATGAATGTTAATAACAATTAATCCAAGTTCATGTTGCAAGATTGATCCAGCCAAAGGCCAAATAACTGATTTCATTTCCTTTGAATAAGGACCCAGTAGTGTAACTGCTGAATGTAACATGTAAGCCCAGGTACCATAAAAGTACTAGAACAAAAGATAGGTAAAATGCTTCCTAATATAGGTCTGCACAAGGAATTTTTGGATTAAAAACCTGAAAGCACAGATATTAAAACCAGAAGTAAAGAAATGATTACATTAAACTGAAAAGCTGTACAACAAGAATACATATTCTTTTTCAAAAGCACATGAGACATTTTTCAAGATAGACTAAAACTTTTAAGTCTTAACCAATATAAGAATTTTGAAAATATTTGTACACCCTTAATATTCTAAAATTTAAAAAATAAATAAAATAAAGCATTCAAATACACTCTTAAGAAGGAAAAACAGTGTGAAAAAAACATGCAAAATGTCTACTCAGACCAATATGAATGAAACTAAGAATCAATAAAAGATGAAATTAGGAAAGTGTACAAATATATAGACATTTTAAAACACTTTTAAGCATTGAGTGTATGGATTTTTAATGTAATCAAACAAAGTAGGGGTCAGGACTAGGTATAGAGAAAATAAAGCATAGGAAAACTTATGGGATGTAGCACAAGAAATACTAAGAGGGGAGCTTATAGGCAGTGCCTGTGGCTCAAACAAGTAGGGTGCTGGCCCCATATTCTGTAGGTGGTGGGTTCAAACCCAACTCCTGCCAAAAAAAAAAAGGGGAGGGAGCTTATAATGGAAAATGGTTACACTAAAAATAAGGAAGCTATCAAGTTAACAACCAAAATGTATACCTCAATGGACTAGAGAAAGAGGAACTGGGTAAACTGAAACTTGGCAACTAATGAAAATAAAGAGAAATTGAGAATAGTAAAGTACAAGAAAAATTCAATGAAAGCAAGAGTCTTTTTTTAAAATTATGAACAAGATAACAAATTCTTGGCTAGACTAAGACAAAAAGATAGCTCAAGTGGCTAAAATTAGGATAAAAAGGAGATATTAAAACAGATATCAGAGAAATTAAGAAATTTGTAAAATAATTCTAACTTAGAATAAGTAGACACGCGCCTAAAAAATGCATCATACCAAGCTGAATAATGAAGAAATAAAAATCTTAACAGATGTATAATTAATGAGAAAATTAGAGTAGTGATCAAAAACTTACCAAAACAAAAATGTCAGGGTCAGATGGCTTCACCGGAGAACTCTACCAAATATCTAAAGCATTCTCTTCAAAATCCTCTTTAAAGTCTTTCAAAGAATTGAAGTGGAGGGAGCAATTCTAAACTCATTCTATGAAGCCAGAACTACTTAAAATAAAACTATAGATGAATATTCCTGATATTGACACAAAAAAATCCTAAACAAAATGCTAGCAAAGCAAATTCAATACCACATTAAAACATCCATACACCATGATCAAATGGACTTCGGAACTAAGGATAGTTCAACACATGAAAATCATTTAATGTAACACATGAAGATTAAAAATCACATGATCATCTCAATAGACACGAAAAATTTCCTTATTTACACCCTTCTATGTGGCAGAATTATTTTCTTTCTTTTTCTTTATTAAATCATAAAGAGATAGATCATGTATACATTAATGCATTTGTGGGATACAATGTGCTGATATCATATACAATTTGGAATGCTTACATCATACTGGTTAATATATCCCTCACCTAATTTACTTAATTATTGTGTTAAGACATTTATACTCTAATTATTTTCTGTAAGATTTTCAAAGCTACACAATGGGGAAAGGACAGTCTCTTCATTCAACAAGTAGTCATGGTAAAAGTGGATATCCACAGACAAAAGACTGAAGACACTTAAATATACAATGGTCAATGAATCAAGAAATATCATTTCAAAATACATATGGACATAATAAAAGACAATCAAAATGAATTAAATAAGCTGGGTGTGGTACCTTACACCTATAATCTGAGCCCTTTGGGAGGCCAAGGCAGGTGGATTGCTTGAGTTTAGGAGTTGGAGACCAGTGTGACCAAGAGCAAGACCCAGTCTCTACTAAAAACAGAAAAACTAGCTGGCCATTCTGGCAGGTGCCTATTGTTCCAAGCTACTCAGACGGCTGAGGCAAGAGGATGTCTTGAGCCAAAAACTTTGGATTCTATGAGCTATGTAGCCATGGCACTCTATCCAAGGCAACAGAGTGAGCTTCTGTCTCTAAATAAAAAAAAATAAATAAGAAAAGATGAAACCTGAAGCCCACACAAGAGAAAACTCAATTCAAGATGAGGGGAGGAAAGGAAGAAGGGGGATTGGCATGCTCCCACTTAATGGGCACAATGAGGGGGTGTGTGGCACACCTCCTGGGGGCCCAACTGCAACAGGGACTATACTGAACAAATGCAAACATTGTAACCTAAGTCTTTGTACCCTCAAATTAATCTGAAATTTTAAAAAATGAAAAAAAAATTAAATTAAATGTATACTTTTTGCCCTCTGGTTGCACGTTCCCCTTCTCTCTCTTTCTCTCTCTCACCTTTCACCTCTCTCTTCATCCCTCTCTTGCCCTTCACCTTTCTCTCTCTGATTTTTGTGTTTAGCAAAAAATAATGACTTTTAATTCCATTTTGTTTGTCTTTTCCACAGTAATATTAATAAGAGCCATACCAATGCATTTGTCACTATGAACTTTGGTCTGAAGAAAAAGCTAATTTTGCCCTTATATTCTTTAAGTTATTATTTTCTAGAAATGATGATACGTTCCTAAAGCTTTGCATAAAATCTTTCGTATTTCACTTTAAATCTTAGGCAGGCAGTTTTTAGTAATCAGCAATGATAAATATTGATAGTCTATGCTGGATTTAAATTTATGACTGCGGATCTATACAACATACGTTAACAAATTCTTACTTGGTTAGTGCTATAGAAATAACCCCTTATGGCCAAGAAAATAAAAGAAATTATCCCTCTTGGAGTTACTGGAATCAGTATTGAGTTATTATGTTGGAGATTGAACACAAAGAATGGACAGAAGAATTGGGAACAAGAATTGTGATAAACAGAATGAAAATTATTGTTGGTGAAAGGCAAGTCAAGGATCCCTGCAGATCAGAGTAGAGGAGCACTGGGATGGCTTTGGATTTTAACTGATGGTAAAAACAGGACAAATTTTGGCCTATATGAAACTTCTTTGGCACCCTTATACGTACATATATGACTAGGGATGTTATTTTCATTATGAACAAGTCTTTTATTTAGCCCAGTTATCCCCAGCCTACAGCCCAGAAATCCCCTTTGATTTCTTGAAAGATGACCACCTCAACTGGAATAAAAGACAGAGCGGAAGGAGGAGGAGGAGAAGCAGGACTAGGGACAGCCACAACAGTGGGAGGATAAGATTCCTTGCCAATCAAAATCTTTTTTTTTGGGTTCTGGAAACAGTAGACAGTAGACTTATTCACAAACCTGGGTTGTGCAGATGTCTGGCCCTCTGCAGAACTGAGAGGCCACTCCAGACTGTAATTTTGTGTTTCTAGATCACATGTAGTCAACCACAAATAAAAACACAAAATGTAAACTGTGGGCAAATGAGCAGTTCCTTCAGAGTCCCCATGTGTGTATAAAATGTTAACATATGTACATAACAATACTTAAACACTCTAGTACTTCTTTATGATCAAATTCCAACGGTGCACATGTTGCTTTGGTTGATATTGTTCAGTATGTCATTAACATAGATCAGTCCTGACATCATTGATAATGATGGAAAAACTACTGATGTTATTACCTGTGGAATAGTTTTAAAAACAAAAGGAATATTTATCTTAGACATAGCTCAGTAGACCTGACTTTTTATTATTACCAGTGATCACACATTCAAGTGGCCACATTTTAGGATTGTTTTATCTTCTTTTTCCCTTTGTGGCATTTGGGTACTTGAATTACCAGAGTGTGATTTATGTGTCTATTCACAGGAACGCTGCCTTATTAAATTTTACAAGAACTGCATCCAAATTTTACCTGAAAAAATTTATGTAAAGCCTTTTAGGCATATTCTGTGCTTTAGGAAGGGAGAAGTATTCTCAGGAAAATAAGTATTGTCTTGACAATCACACTGTGTGAACACGTCGTGTTTCTTAGTAATAACGCTATCTTATTTTTGAAGCCTAACTAAACCGTCTTCTTAGGGCAGCAAGAGAGAAGAAAGGTATGGTAGTTTGCAGCTATGTCTGCTTGAGTGAAACTCTAAAGAATGGAAATAATAGCATTGCGTGATTATTAGCACCATATTAATAACATATTTCTTTAGTACACACTGAGTGTATCCAATATGAAATATTTTAACAATGTTAAATTCTTTCAAGTCAAAATGGAGAATACTTGCTTTTATAAAACAATTTTCCTGGGCATTATTAGTGTTACCTTGCTCTAAATTCATGTAAAAAGAGCAAAACATTTTCCCTGTGTGTGTTCATAATTCTGTTTTCCTTTGTATATCTCACATATATTACTAATATTTGTGTCTCCACTCAAAATTTCATTTCATCAAAGTGGTGTTAAGAGCTTGATCTAATGTACTTAACTTTGTTCAATGAAAAATTTAAAATGTACTTGCCTCCTGATGAGTATGCCTTTGGTATTGCTAAAGTCACAAATATTACACATTAGTATAACACAATAAAACCTAACATGTTTAGTCCATATACATGTGGACTAAATCTCCAAGATTATTTCAATATCAACAAAAAACTAATTATGAAAACTTTTTATGCTGATACTCCTAAGCTGTGCATTTATATGTGTGTCAGCCCCTTTCCCCAAGACACATGCTCTGTCTAGAAGAGTAAAACTACAATGTTATGGTTTGTATGGAAAACCTGAGTGTTCAGTAGATATTTCTAGGTTTCATAGTCCACCAGGATTCCTACAAAGCAGTTGCAATTTTCTCTTCGTACTGATCCATCTCAGCCATCCTCTCTCCTCCATCCTTATTAGGAATGCAAGTAGAGATGATTAATTCTCAAGGCAACACACTCTGAATATTTTAAAGGCAGTAATGAGTCTTATATTCAGCCCTCAAATAAATATCCTACTAATACACCTACCAGGTAATTCTAACAGTTGCTCTTGACAATTCAACAGCAATTTGTCTCTCTTTCTGGTGGCAGCAGCCACTATGTTAGCTTGGATATGTTGTTTATACCAGCGGTGATTCTTGTAAGGAGGCATTTTTATCCAAAGCAGCAGTACTTCCTGCAGCTAAACCTATAATTTCCAATATCCCTTCCTGAAAAGTCCCTGAATTATTTGTAGCTAGAGATTGCAGGGCAAATTTCTTAGCAATTCGTTATCGTGAAGAGAGAGATAATCTGAACAGACTAATAATGCATAAAGAGATTAAATCAGTAATACAAATTCTCCTGTCAAAGAAAAGCCTAGAATCTGATGGGGCTTTACTGTTGAATTCTACCAAACACTTAAACAAGAATTAATTTCAATCCTTTTCAAACTCTCCCCCCAAATTAAATGCTTCCTAACTCATTTTATGAGAGCAGCGTTATCCAGATACCAAAGCCAGGCAAAGATACTATAGGAAGAGAAAATTATAAGCCAATATCCCTGATGGACATGTATGCAAAAATCCTTAACATAATTCTAGCATAATAAATTCAACAATACATTAAAAGGACCATTTCAACATGATCAAGGGGGATTTATCGGAGGGATGCAAGGATATTTCAGCATATGCAAATCAGTAAATTTGATAGTCCGTATTAACAGGATGAAAGACCAAATGATCATCTCAACTGATGCAGAAAATACACTTGACAAAATTTAATATCTTTTTAGTATAAAAACTCTCAATGAACTGAGGTACAATACAGAGGAGTGTACATAGTCAAGGCTATGTATCACAAGCTGATGGCAAACATGAAACACAATGATGAAAAATTAAAAGTATTTCTTATATGACCAGGAGTAAGACAGGGATGCCCACTCTTACGACTTCTATTCAACATAGTACTGGAAGACCTATTTGGAGCAATTATGGGAGAGAAAATAGAAGGCATCTAAATTGAAAAGGAAGAAGTGAATTTGTCTCATTTTCAGATAACATGATCTTATACATAGAGAACCACAAAGAGGCGATAAAAAAATCTGTGAGCACTAATAAACAAAATCAGGACAGTTGCAGAATGAGAGATCAACATATAAAAATCAGCAGTGTCTCTACACAGTAACAACTACCAGGAAAATCAATCAAGAAAACAATCCCATTTTAAAAAGCTCCAAAATAAAATATATATATATATATATATATATATATATATATATATATGCCCACAATAACTTTAAGGAGGTGAAAGGCCAGTATGCTAAAAATAATAAAACAATGATGAAAATAACTGAAGAAATCACAGATAAATGGAAAACTAACTGCTATTCATGGAGACAGAATTTATTGTAATATTATTAAAGAGTCCATATATCCAAAGCAATTTATACATTCAATGCTATCTCTATCAAAATTCTCTTGATATTTTCCTGAGAAATAGAAAAAAGAAGCCTAAAATTTGTATGGAACTATAAGTCATACCAAATAGACAAAGAAATCTTGAGCAGAAACAGAAAACTGGAAGCATCACACTGCCACTACCTGATCTCAAATGTGACTACAAAGTTGTAGTAATCAGTATAGAAGGACATTAGCATAAAATAGACACAGACCAACAGAACACTGTAAGGCGTCCAGAAGTAAATTCACATGTTTACAGCTAATTTATTTTTGACCAAGAAAGCAGGAACACACACGGAGTAAGTTTGTTAAATAAATAATTCCGGGGTGGGGGGGTGCCTGTGGCTCAGTGAGTTAGGGCACCAGACCTGCCAAACTGCAACAACAACAAAATAGCAGGGCATTATGGCAGGTGCCTCTAGACCCAGCTATTCAGGAGGCTAAAGCAAGAGAATCGCCTAAGCCCAACAGCTGGAGGTTGTTGTGAGCTGTGATGGCACAGCACTCTACTGAGGGTGACAAAGTGAGACTCTGTCTCTAAAAAAAAATTAACATACAGATAAAAAATAATAATAATTCTAGGAAACTGAAATACCCATATTTAAGAAAATAAAATTAGAACCTTATTTGATGCAGTACACAAAAATGAAATCAAATGGATTAAAACCTCAGTGTAAGAACTGAGACTATAAAATTAACTGGAGGAAAAGACAGTAGGGAATCGCTACAACATCAGCCTGGGCAAGGATTTTTGGAGAGGAAACCAAAGCAAAGGCATCAAGAGAAAAAATAAGCAAATAGGATGAAAAAAAATGAGAAAGCTTTTGCACAATAAAGGAAATAGTGACAGATTGATGAGATAATCCACAGAGTGGGAAGAACTATTTCCAAACTATACATCTGATAAAGGTTTAATATCCAAAAGATACAAGAAATTCAAATACCTAAATAGCAAGAAAAAATAACCCAATTAAAAAAATGAGAAAAGGACTGGAAGAGAGATTAATCAAAATTTACAAGTGGCAAGTAGATAGATGAAGAATATTCCACATTACTAATTATCAGAGAAATTCACAGTCAAACCATAATGCAGGATCATTCACACCTGTTAGAATGATCATTCTCAAAAAGAGAAAGATAAATTTTGGCAAAGACAGAGAAAAGGAGTTGCTGGCACCTTATTAGTTCTGATGCAAACTAGTTCAGCCGATCTAGAAAAATATCATGGAGGTTCCTCAAACAATTAAAAATAGAACCACCATATGGATCAGGAATCCAACTACTGGATATATATCCAAAGGAAATGAAATTTTTTGTGACAAAGAATATCTGCTTTCCTGTGTTTTTTGCAGCATTATTCACAACAGCCAAGATATGGGACCAATCTAAGTGCTCATGAGAGTGGGCAAATGGATAAAGAACACGTGGTATACACAATTTAATACTATTCAGCCTTAAACAATGAATGTCCTATCATTTGTGACAACATGAATGAACGTGGACAATATTAAGTGAAATAAAAGCCAGGCACAGAAAGACAAATATCCAATAATCTCACTCACATGTGAAATCTAAAAAAGGAGAGCTCATAGAAGCAGAGACTGGAGGTTATCAGATGCTGGTACCAGGGGAGATGGTACAATACTGGGGAGATGTTTTTCAAAGGATACAAAGTGTCGGTTAGAAAAGAAGGATAGGCTCAGCACCTGTGGCTCAATCGGCTAGGGCGCCAGCCATGTACACCTAAGGTGGCGGGTTCGAATCCCCAGCCTGGGCCCGCCAAACAACAATGATGGCTGCAACCAAAAAATGGCCGGGCGTTGTGGCGGGCACCTGTAGTCCCAGCTACTTGGGAGGCGGAGGCAGGAGACTCGCTTGAGTTGGAGGTTTCTGTGAGCTGTGATGCCATGGCACTCTGCCCAGGGGGATAGCTTGAGGATCCATCTCAAAAAAAAAAAAAAAAGAAAAGAAATCATTAGAACACTAGAACACCCTACTTCTCCCATCCCAGGTTCAATTTAAGTCAATAAAAGGTGTAGAACTTGAGATCTTCAAAGTTCTATGCTAGCACAGTAAAGAGGAAAGACAGTAAGATATAGTTCTTGTCTTAAGAAGTTCATAGATACGTGTCAGATGTAGAAAACA